>NQII01001303.1:358283-440464 GCA_002778355.1 Clitarchus hookeri
ATTATCACCGCGCCGAGGGAAGGGTTGCATCAAGGAATCGCGAGAAGACGTGAGCACGAGTCCGAACCGCAGTCCAGGGAGACGGCAGCACCTGCAGGCCTTTTTCCAAGGCCTACCACTTTGCCGGAGCTCATCCCCAGATGACAGCCTACCAACACTCACCGCTGAGTTAAGTATAACAATCGGCACCCAGAGAAGCCCCACTCAACCACGAAGTCACCCAGTTAATACGAGTAGTCAAATTAGGTACCACACCTCAGAAGTGCTGATGTATGTAGTTCTTGTGTAAACTCCAGACAATATATTCGTCCTTCAAAATGAAACAGCAACCGACTACATTATTGCAAACCCCTTAACCTTCCGGCATCATATAGTCTGTGCCTGGAGGCATTAACAACGACACTATAAGCCACACTGTCTTCCACAGTGGCGTAACGTCAATTCATATTTTCTTTCATTTTTTAGTAGCTACGAGTAGCTATTTGAAATGTTTCTAAGTGCTTTACCTTTGTCTAGTGTTTAATGTTTTATGTCTTACGAGTGCTTATCTGTCTATTGCAAGTGTAAGTGTTACTGTCTTTGTCATGTCATTTGTTTCCCAAACCCAGGGAATGTCACTAAAACACTGATTACACCTGAACTCAGTAAAGCTTAATATCTCTCCCACAAAAACCAGTACGAAGCAAATTATTATATATTTAAATATCTCACTCAAATTAGTGATGGCCTGATGCTGAAAAAACCAGATACCGATGAAGGTTCCGATATTTAGGATTTTACCAATCCGATACCTGTAAACCGATATTTTCATTTATCATACTGTAAGCAGACATTTGTCACTAAAGTGTATGAGAAAAAACTGCTGCCTGGAAAGGTTTTGTTTGCAATAAGCTAAATAGACTTACTGTTAAGACAGATTTACTTTGTGCACAGTACATCAAAGCAGCAAAAAAAATAGTTTAACATTATACAAAATTATAGCTCTCTACAACATATTACAAAACTAAGTTAAGGTTGCAAGAATGTCGCTAGTCTACAAAAAATATGTAAAAGGAAAGGAATGAAAACTAAGCTAACAAGCCACAATCATTTTGTTTACTTTGAGAAACGTACGTCGAACATAAGACTGCTTTACCAAAAATAAAAATGTAATCCGTGAAGTGAAAAATAATGATGGGCGTGTACATTCTAATTTGTTTTTATCGTAAGGAATTTTTTTTAATTAAAAATTTTTTTTTTTATTATTATTGCATATTGACATTTCAAATTAATGATGTTATTTTTAGTTGTATTGCTGCAGCCTGATGTTAAGAGTTGAGAAAATTAAGTGTGCAGCAGAGGAGAGAAAATACTTGAGGTTAGAATGGCCATTACCGATGTGCCAATATTTTAGTGCCGATCTCCGATAATGGTAAATGTACCGATAATAACGATATCCGATACCGGATATTGGCTATCGGGCCATCACTAACTCAAATATTATTGACGAAGTTCACATTGTCTAAACTTATTTCAAAGTGAAGCAGTGCTAGAAGTTTGAACAAAAAATTACAGCCTTATTTTCATAAGGAAGGTCATCAACATCTATCACAAAAGAAAGTGTGGTGTGGATGGAAGAACTGATCCCCAGTAATTGTAATGTGACTGTTGTGTAAATAGGATATAAATGGGTGCATCAATCAACCCACTGTACATGACCAATATGAATTTTGTGAAGTTTGTTCAAGATTGACCTCACATTCATTGAAGCCCCAACACGATTAAAAATTCTTGTATTCTCCACATTTCCTTCAACTGTTTCTGTGGAAGGTAATAATTTCTTAAGCCAGATTATCAAAGGTGATAAAACACGGACTTAATACTTCATCTCAAATTATAAAAAAAAACATCCATAGAATAAACATACATCTCTCACCTCCGAAGAATTTTAAAATTGCACCTTCAGGAGGAAACTTTCTAGCCACGGTTATCTTTGATTGTGAAAAAGTGCTGCATGTGGACTTTACAGACAGGCGAAGAACAACTAATGCTGTTTCTTACTGCCAAACTTTATACGTGTAAACAGATATCACATGATGGCTTTGCGATCAGGGAACAGTTCTATTGTCATTATATTCAGTTGTGCATTCTAATCAAATATTTGTACTGATGTGACTACATGGAAAATAGTACAATGTATGTACATTCTATTACACTATGTAAGTACTATAATGAACAATAACTGGTGCTAACATTTCTTGAACATTCCTCACTTTATGGAAAAAAATCCCGATACTAGGTTGTTTACAATGTTTGGGGGATGATAGAGGAGGTCAAGACGAACAACATTTGCACGTACCGAAAGTCATGTACTTCGACCATTTTGCAGCTAGGGGCACAAATAATGTGGATAGGTTAGGAGTCTAAAAGCACGCATACTCCATGACATTATGCGTTAGGTCTGTCACCGTTGTCGACGTGTGTTGAAGAGCAGTCTGTTTCTGTTTGAAGATGATCAACAGTGTGAGTTTGGCAACACAGTGGGTGGGCACAAAAAGGTAAGCCTTCGTGTCGTACTGTACTGTGCGTACAGTGTATTGTGTCACAACTCTGGAGAGTTCGTAATGATTACTGTACAGTACGTACAATAACATTGCCATTTTGATAGATTTTTAATGACAGACTTCATGTTCCCTGAGCTGGTGGACATGCATCTGTTGTATGGAGAGACTCGACACAATAGCCATGCTGAAAGGCACCTGTACACAGAATGCTTTCCGATTTAACTGTTGCAGTCTTATGTCTTCTTCCAAAGACTGCATGAGCATATTCGTGAGACAGGATCCCAGGCAAGCACGACAGAAAATTGATCGCCCTTGCACTGTACAAATGGAGGAGGCTGTACTACAACAGTTTCAGCAGCAATACACATACCAGCACATGCACTGTAGCCAGATATTTCAACACTGCACATGCTACTGCATTACATGTTCTGCATCAGGAGGAAATGCACCCATTTCAGGAGGAAATGCACCCATTCAGTTGCAGAAGGTGCAGGACCTGTCTCCTCGTGAATGTCTCCTTGCCTACAATTTGCGCAATGGTTTTGTCAGCAAACGTTGGCTAATCATGCCTTCCCAAAGTGTGTTTTGTTTATGGATGAAGTCCTGTTAATGAGGGAGGGGATTTTCAACAGCCACAACAGTCATTGTTGGGATTGGGATATGTGGTGGCAATTACCATATGTTTGTATTTGATGTCCTAGTCCATCTTCTGGAAAGTGTTCCACTGGCAGTGAGGCAACAATTATGATTTCAGCATGATGGTGCTCCTCCACATTATGACCTCAATGTCAGAAATTGCTTGAATCAAAGATTCCACAAACATTGGATTGACAGGGGTGGGCCTATACCTTGGCCACATCAAACTACCGATCTCACTTCAATGGATTTCTTTCTATGTGGGGAGATGAAACGTCTTGTTTACGCAACCCCTGTAGATACCACATAAGATTTGGTTGCCCGTATTGCTGCATCCAGCAAAACGGTTGAAGTACATGACTTATTGTACATACAAATGATGTTATTAATCTTGACTTCCTCTATCATCCCCCAAATGTTATAAACAACCTTTTAATCCACCCTGTATAGATACAGTGTTTACACAGCAGTAACTGCCAATGGTAAACCTTCTTTCTACTAGTCACACTAACTACCAACTGTAATATGACATTTGTCAATGTTCCTCAAAAGGATTATCTAAACACTAGAAAATACTATCATCTTTCTATGACCAAATTATAACAACATTTGACATTTTAGAAACACAACAACCCATGTTAGAAATACTGTACCTACCAGAAGGCTTCAATCATGATCACAGCAAAATTTTTGAGATTGGTACACTTAAATCAGACAAATAGTTATAAATTAAATTTTAAACAGTTCTTATAGACATACATACTTAAAATGTAATCAGCATTAAACTGAACACTATAAAAATTTTAATTTCCTACCCTACCTGAACACTAATTTGTAAAAATATCATCAGTTACAAGGTAACATGAAAAATGTAAACAAGCACCAGTAAATGGAAACTTAAACAAATATTACAATGCATGTAACAATCTGTATTTAACTTACACCTAGTGAAACACATTGCCAAAAAGCACTACCAATTGGCTGCTCATAATTAACATTTATTTAAGTTCATGTTAATGTAACTATACCACATTCTGGTCACATTTTAGTTGATTACAATTTTAAAGTTCCTAAACTTACTGCCTACATTATAATAAAATTTCAAGTGGCTACATAGGTTGTTTTGCTACAACACAAGATTTGCAAACATAGTTAGCATAACAGCTAATATTACAGACCTTTCAACTACTTCCTTAATTCAAAAAGTAGGAAAAGTAGAACTTTTTGATAAATATGTAGGAAAAGGACTGTTTTTGTAAAAGAGTAGGAAAAGTGGGATTATAAATTTGCATGTATATTGACGCATGATGCGTCTAGCCAAAGAACAGAGAGACGATTTCACAACCTGCCAGAACGTGCGTCACATGCTCATACCGACGTCACCCGAATATTTCCTTCCAATGACGCACGTGCTAGGGGACGGAGAGAGACGCTCGTCAGCGCGTGAGGCTTGCGTCCCCTGATCGACGCACGCCAAAGTTTTGACGTAAATCGGGTTGCCAATGACGTAGAGAATTCCTCTAGGGGGACGGGATATAGTCCAGCAGGGAAGTGGAGAAGTCAGTCAATCCCGAGGACTCAAAAGACGCGGGGGTCAGCACCAGGGGTGCGACCCAGTTGGACGGCCGGGACGTAAGCACCGAGGGACGTCGCGGGACGGGCGCCAGGCTCGCAGAGAGACGCCCCAACACGACTTCCCGGGACGCAAAGCCAAGATGAAACCAGCACACAGTGGCAGCTCAGTTAAGTAACCGCGCCTCCAAATCCAACCACTTTTCCCCTACGTTTATGAACTAAAACTCTGACCTATAGGCCTCCGACGGGTAAGGGAAGAGAGGTGAGAAGCGGAACCCAAGAGTGCAGTGTACCATACCAATATAATCAGTGACGCAATAAAATAACTGTTTAGCTAACCAAATCAAAAGTAGAAGTGTTTATTAGCCGCCTGAGTTCACCCCTGAGTATGTGTTCAGTTCGCTTATGCAATAAGGTTGACCAAGCGATCTAGCGCTACATCACCCTGTAGATCATATACAGAGTGGAGAGCAGACTGTGACGTGTCAATATGTATAATGTTTTATGTTGTGAATTTTTTTATAACCACATGGCAACCTCCCATTTTTTAAAATAATACTGTATAAAATTGTCTAAATGAAAAAAACAATATGACATTTACTATTGCTGATATTGAAGTACAGCATAATCTGAAAGTTTGAAATACAAAAGTATTAAATTATATTGTGAAAACATATTTAAAAGGAAATAAATAATCCATTTGGGTAACCATTTTTATTAAAGTCATCCAAAAAATAACAAAAGATAAAATATTTTATTACTTAACTCTGTAAAAAATACACTGCTTAGTTATTAATATTGTTATGGAAACCTATTGACATGTTATACACATGAAAAAAATGTAAAATTGACATTATAGAAAAGATTTAAAACTTAAATAAAATGTATTATTATTAAATATGTTGGAAACCTGCAAAAAAAATTACATACCTATGAAATGATATTGGTTGTACACCATTCTTTTTGTTAGAAAATTTGACATACAGAAGTCAGTGATTTTAAAAATTCAAGGTCATGTTGGACAGGCAACTTGATATACCCATGCAGAATAAACAAGCTGGACTTTCCTGCTGCTCAACCTCAACATTGGGGAACACCCTTACCAACGCCAGAAAGGTGTTTCACAGCAACAAAACTACACACCAAGACATCAAAAGACCACGAGTCCACAGTCGTGGATAAACTTCAACACAGCATTGAAATCCCAATCCGGAGAACTGCTAAAATGACAACATTTTAGATATAAAAATGACAGACATAAGCAAAATAAATTACCAAGGTGGGGGCATAAAAGGAAAAACACAAACCCCTTACCAAAAGCGGTAATAAATGTAGGATTACTTCATTAAATAAAGATAAAATGTAGAGCACCAAAAACTTGCTACATCATGCCATAATGGTTAAAAGAAGAAGTAGGGCATGTTCCCAAAAACCATGTGATTATCACAGATATCAAGTCGCTCGGTACACCACCAGCAGTAATGTCTGTACATATTGTAACGTTTCAGCCGTCTGGGTTAACGACTGGAAGTTACAACTCTGTTAGCTCAATTGGTAGAAACATGAAACTTTAAAGGCGCCAAACAAATAAAGACAAGTTTTGGTTTATTTACTCTGTACTTTAATTTATCATTCAAATGAAGCAGTTCATATACAATTTTCGGGTATGCAGAGTACGAACAGGTTTCACAGACAAACAGAAAGAAATAGCAGCACCGCAGTGGTTTGTTCATTTAATCACGTCTTGAAAACTGGCATCGCAAGAGGAACTAGCGACCTCCCACACCGGCAGAAATAATGTAGTAGTAACAAGATTGCTGGTGTGGGGGATACTTGCCATGCCCGACGCGTCCTCTTTGGGAGCTGGTTGTCTACTGTCTGCCGTTGTCCGTTATCTCTTTTTGGCATGGCGTGGGCAGGACAACCCCTTCCCATGCCATCCAAACTGTGTCGTAATCCGAACTGCGTCGTCTGTAAAAGATAAACAAAGCTTCCAGAACCAAAACTGTTGACGCAGTCAGAAAAGCTCCTATCGACAAATGCTGACGGTAACAAAAACTACGATTTCCGAACAAAATTACAAAAATTGTGACAAAGACATTATTTAACCTCGATCTGACATTGAAACGTGTAATTGAAATGTTAAGATGCCGTTCGATGAAAATGTGATTTTCAACAAAGAATCATCCATGACAAATTAAGGAAACCCTCAACTAGTGGAAAGTAAAATAAAAGAAAACACTATTTCACCCACTGAAATAATTGAACAAAACAACAGTCCTATAAACAGAGTTAACACAAGTGATGATGATGAGGAAGACTTCCATGGTTTTCATGAAAAAGGTAACCAAACACCCAAGAGACCAAAAAGGAAAGTTACTAAACCAACCAAGCTAAATGATTATGAAATTTATACTGCTCACTGTTTGTGTGCTGGTGAACCAGCAGACTACGCTGAGGCAATGAAAATTGGTGAAGGTTGTGAAGAAGCAATTCAAAATAAAATCCTTGCTCTCGAACAACATGAGACATGGATACCAAGAGAAAAAGCCATCGACACCAAGTGGGTAATCAAAACAAAGCAAGATTATGTGAAGAAGGTGAGACTTGTAGCAAAGGGCTTCCAGGAAGAGTCATTGTATAATGTGTATGCACCTGTAGCCAGACTGCCTATAGTACGTTTATTTTCATCCTTCACTCTTTCAAGAAATTGGGAAATTCGTCAGCTAGACATCCCTACAGCATTCTTGAATAGCACTTTGGATACTGATGTCTACATAAAAACCCCTGAAGGAGTACGCAATGAGCCAGGGAAAGTGTTGAAACTCATAAGAAGCCTTTATGAATTGAAGTCCACTCCACGCAAGTGGAATGAAAGATTCCATGATTTATGCCTTTACATAGGTGAGAATGTTTGGTTAGTTGTCTGGGTTGATGATATGTGAATCACAGGTAAATCAATGGAGTGCTGCAAGTTAATTCAATCACTACAAGCAGAGTTTAATGGTAAAGACCTGGGGGAACTAAATAAAGTAACACGTGAAGGAAAACAAATAAAAATTTCTCAACATAAACTCATTGATAAAATGTTGGTTAAGTTCAGGATGAAGGACTGTAATGGTGCTAAACACTCCCATGGAGAAAAATTTTCAGGTAAATTCAGATGAACCAGTGAACGAATATCTGCCATTCAGAGAACTTGTAGGCTCACTCATGTATGCGGCTACTGTTAGTAGACCAGACATAGCTTCAGTCACTAACTTTAGACTACTGGTAAGAGAATTCTCAGGTACCTTAAAAAGACTCTAGAAGTGTATTTGACCTTTGAACCAAGCAATGACAAAAAACTGTCTGGTTACTTTGATGCAGACTGGGCTGAAGACACAACAGTCCACAAGAGTACCAGCGGTTCAGTAATTTTTCATGGTCACAATCCTATCAACAGCAGAAGCTGAGTATAAAGCATGTGCTACAACAGCTGCAGATCTTGTATATTTACAGGGTGTACTCCAAGACCTGGAAAACAAGACAGTACTTCCTATTCTGTATACTGACAACAGAGTGCCATAAACATGGCCGAAAGCTTTGAAAATAGCAAGAGATCACATCATATTGATATCAAGATGCATTTTCTGGAGGATGTAGTTGCTAATAAATTGCTCGTCCTCAAGTATGTCAGTACAGGAGACAATGTCAATGACATTTTCACAAAGGCATTAACACTTTATGAAAAAGAATTCATTTTTTATTGCTATAAAAATGCATTTGCAGCATTTTTATGATTATCTGCTATTAAATCTGCACTGTAAAATAAACTGTGTTAATCTTAAAATGAGAAGAACACAACATTTTGGCAAACTGTACAGTTTTATTATTTAAATAACGATTTTCTTTTTAAAAATTGGACAAGTTCATTGTTAATTTTGAACATGTGTAATCTTCCGCGTTTGTTCTCACAAAGCTAATATTTAGAATATTACAGCCTCACGGTTGGGCGCCATATTGTAATGTTTCGGGCCGCGGCTCGTTTACGTTATATTAAAAATTTTACGGCCTCACAAGTGGACGCCATGTTGCAAAGTTCCCGCGGGCTAGTTACGATATATTAATGCAGCCGCACAGGTGGGCGCCATGTTGTTAACGTTCGGCACTTGTTACTGCCGACTGTTTATGTTGCCACGGCTTGCTCAGGGTAGAAACACGAGACTCTGTTTATTGAACACTAGTTACGTAAGAAAAAAGTTCCAGATTAGTTTGATATATATATTTTATTTATCTTTTGAATGACACAGTTCACATACGAATGTCCAGTATGCAGAGTACGAACCGTTCAAAGATGAATATACAAGTACAGACCAGCGCCACAGTGGTTTACCGTTTATTAATGTCTCAAAACTTGCATCGCAAGACTAAGTTACGAAGGCAGGAGGGATGTTCGTTCCCTCCTGGCACCCTAACGACCCCCCACACCGGCAGAAATAAGTTGATAGACTTTAGGTTAAGTTGAAAATAAATGATGTGAAAAGAATTAACGGTCGCGGGAGCTTGCCGGTGTGGGTGAAATACTTCACGCCTGATGCGTCTCCTTCGACGGTGGTTACTTTTTCTCCCTCAGGCAATAGACGCTACTAGTATTTATGTGCAGGCCTATCGCCCCCTTCTCCTAAGATAAGCGCCCGGCATCCCGCATCTGCCAGCAGCGTCATCTAAAACTGCACGTGTCCCGCTCTCAACACGTTATCGACTGCTGCACCGTCAACAGAAACTAACCTCTAGTACAACAAAAACTTGTTGACGTTGCCTGAAAATGCGCTGGAGGAACTAAAACTGTCGACGCATTCAACATCCCGATAAACTAACCTCTCGTTTCGTATAACATTTGTTGACGCATTAAAACTGCGCCAAAGGAACTAAAACTTGTCGACGTTGCCTGATCCACAGAAACGAACTAATCTAATTAATGCTGACACTTCCCCAAAAAACCAAAGTTCGAAACGAAACACAACCGGACTCCTGATAAATCGTAACACGGCAAACATCCTCCCGATAACCTACAAACGCACATGTCTGCCGGATAAACTTATCACGGGAAACGAGCCACCACGGCTTTAAACCTTAACCCGATAAAAATATTAAGACGCTTTCCAAAGCTTCAAACACACGAAAGAATTTTACACCCGAGTCCCGAAAAATTACGAATATTGCGTCATTACACATGGTTTATCCATTTTCATATCTCGCTTCAAATTATCAGCCAGCAACACAATAACAAAAAAACTGGTGTCTATTGCAATAGCAGATCATAGTACCTATGATAATGTTATTGTTAACATTACTTTGGTTCCAGTAAATTGTACTTTATTTGGTTTTTTGGTTTGGCAAGACAAAATGATGGAAAATATTTATTTTAAATTCACACATTTATTCCCTAAAGAGCAACTGGCACTGCTCATGTCATGTATCGCCGTGGCCCAGCGAGCAGCAACGGGCTAAGAAGTAACTGGCACCGGTAACAAATGGTGAGACTGAGCGAGTGGCGCAGTTGCAGCGACGCTACTTTGCTGTTGCAGAAATTGACTTGGCCCTGCTACTTTCAGTTGTGGTCGCCACATTCATGTCACAGTTGTGGCAACAGCAAATATTCCTTTCTACTCCTACTTATAACATTCATTTTCAGTTTGTAGGTGGTGTTCCTTTGTAATGGTTTCAGAATGTCTCAAGAGTATCTTGTGGTTGGCCCAGGCTCATTCTGCCAGTCAGGATTGATACATTTCCCCTTTCTTTGTGTCTATATTCTTTTACACGTGGTGATAATGGCCAACCAGTTTTGCTAATTTACACACTGGCAATTTGTAAATAGCCTCACATGTATTTCATTTGTTTGGTTGCTGGTTTCTCTTTGGTAATGATACCTTTCAGAATTGGACATGATTTGAAGGCAGCACATATGTTTTCTGTTTGCTTGCTAGACTAATTTCTCTGATAACCCTGAAATGTACATAATGAGCATGGTAGTATTGTCCAGTGGCAAGTGCTTCCTTCCCTCATCCCTTTTCAATCTGCAGTCACTACCTAAATTGCCCAACCCCTTTCCCCATAACCAACTCCTGCAACTGGAGCAATTGTGTTTCTGCTGGTTGCTGTTATGAGAAGTGTATGTTTACTTATGAGTGGATTACCACTAGTGGGAAGTTGTCTTATGTGCTCTAATCCTATGTCCTTTGGCTTTTTGTTTGAACACAAATTTACAGCTCTTTCAATTGAGATGTGGACTACCCAAGACTTATTATTTATTCCAGTCCGTATCTTTATTATTTGGCTTGGTTATTTTGGTTTATAAAAATTTCACTACAGGTTGTGCAGCTTTTCTTTACTTTGACCTGTATTTTAATCACTAGAGGCAATGAATGAAGTCCCATTCATTTATACAATTACCATTAAATTTTTAAAAAAGTTTTGCATTTTTGTTTATTTTATAAAGTTACTGCTTTGCAAACGCCAAAATGGGTCTGATATACACAGCAAAGCTCCACCCCATTAGAAAAAAAGTAAATATTTGTAACGGGACCCATTTTATAGTACCATATTACAATGTAGGCCTATAGACTACATAACTAGTTCTATTAGTGGGTTTAGAGTAAAATTTCGGAGTGAACTGACGAAACCAGACTGAAATGTTACTATAAACAGATCCGGACTGGACGGAAGTAGGAGTGGAGTCGGTAATCCCCTCCAGTTGGCAAGGTGGACTTGGGTGTAGAATCCAGATTGAGAATTTCAGATAGTGAAGTGGGAGTGAAAGCAAAATAAATGCTGCCTTTTTGGAAGTGTAATGTTTGCACGTAAAGAGTTTTAAAATTTGCTTTAAGCAAATTCTAAGCTACTAGGGCAATATGTACAAAAAAAAAGAAAATGCAAAATGTTTGGACCAAAATGGACATACCTACAGTTTCTACAAGTGTAATTTTGGAGAAACAAATATTAAAGTTAAATTATGGTAAAAAATAATGAGAGATTTTTTTTATTTTCTAAGGGTAGAAAAAAAACATCTAGCTTCACAATAACTCTGGGACAAAAACAGTTAAACTATCAACTATTCATTTTTTGAGTATCTGTTTTCTAGTCCACGCACTTGCCGAAAAATGTCACTACACAGCTTTTGGTCCGTATTTACTACATTTTCGCACTTGTTTACATGCCAATTCGGATTGAAGCTTTACCTTAAACACAACTTTCGGTCCATCTTTGCTCCGTGTTCGTTACGGTTTAACTCCAGTCCGAAGTTTTACTCTAAACGTAGTATATAGCCCTGTACAAAAAAAGAGTCAAATGGTCTACTGATGCAATAAATTATACTAAATATTCAAATCCTAAATATCAAGCTAACTTATGTTGACTACTGCCAAGAATCCCAAACAGCAATTTAAAGAATTTTACTTTTCTTAATTTTGTTACATTGTATGTAGTTTAAGTTGTTTCCTAAAGTTGCAAAATTATTTTGTTGTACAAACGGTAATTATTAAGTTTAGCGGCTTTTCTGAAAAACACAAAAAAAATTCAAAACCATGATATATTTCTACTCTACTAATCACGTAGAACACGAATATACTAGGGGCGTAGCTTTAAAATAAGTACAACATATTAAAAAAATTGAACAAAATTATGAACTGAGCAGTTTGGCCAGTTTGTTTACGTTTCTGAACGAAACGTCCTAGACCAACAAAAGTTGCATTAATGGGTTCTGCACAGCTTACCTTGTTCATATTCAAGAGGGGATAATGTTAAAATAAGTAGAACATATTTTAAAAACTTGCGAAATATGTTTGTTTACGTCTATTAACGTCAGAGGAATTATACCAGCCCCCTACCTAGCTGAGTCAATTTACATTCTTTTGGTGTGTTTTACGGTTCCTTTAAATTACTACAATCCTACATTCGTAGTTTTAAAACCCAAACATCCTAGGTTAGTGTAAAACCCTACTATCCTAGGTTAGTGTAAAATCCAAATATCCTAGNTACTACAATCCTACATTCATAGTTTTAAAACCCAAACATCCTAGGTTAGTGTAAAACCCTACTATCCTAGGTTAGTGTAAAATCCAAATATCCTAGGTTAGTGTAAAACCCAGCAATCCTAGGTTAGTTTAAAAATGTAAAATAGTGATTCACCCATCGTGGGGTTAGGTTCTGTTAGGTTAGGAGGAAACATAGGTAATTTTCCAAATTAGTCGGACGTTAATGCCCCTAGTATATTCGTGTTCTGCATCATTAATAGAGTGGAAATATACAATTTTCTGTGAATTATTTTTATTTTTACAGAAAAGCCCCTAAACTTAATAATTACCATTTCTTTGAGGCTAAACTACAACTGAGTTAGCACAAAAACAGCACATGTACAGAGATGGTGTTACACTCGCTACAATCGTGCACAGCACACACAGAAAAACAGCACAGGAGACACACATAAAGTTAAACAAAATCCAAAAACATCTGTGTGTGTGCACTGTGCATAGCCAATCAAAACGAGGATACCACGGAGTTAATGTGCAGATAGAAAAGCTACTTATTAATGTAGTTTCAATGGTCGAGAATGACAAGCCATGCAGGATTTAGAAATGGAGATGCATATAAAAACTGTTCTGGTTCAGGTTTTCAGAAAATTAAAAAAAAAAGTTAGGTGCAAAAAAAATGATAACACTCAACATTCACTGTACTTTCTTCAATGCAAGAGGTAGGCCTAACCTAAAGTTGCCAACCCCAAATTTCAAAAACTAGGATTTGAAGTTAGAAAAACCTAGACAATTCAGTTTTAAAAAAGGACGCAGTAATAGATAAGCAATAGTTAAATTAATATATAGTGAAAATAGGTTAAATGAAATTCAAGTAATAATAATCATATTTTTTAATAAAGGTATTCAAATAAAATTATACGAGTTGAAAATGACTTATTAAAATATAAAACAAACACTTTAGTTTTGTAACAAATTCTTTAAACTTAGGTTAGTATTTAAGCAATTCTAATATTACAAACTTATTTATTTTTATTACACAACCCCACCAATTTCCCTCAGTATCTGTGGTCGAGTTAACAAATAATCATAAAATTGGTCACACTTCATATCTATGTTATGGATAGTTTTGATGATTGCAGCTACTGTTGTTGGCAGTAATCTATTTCTTTCTTTTGACCACTGTGAATTTATGAGAGAAAAGACACTCTCAACATTAGCGTTATGTCCCGGTATACTAAACACATATTCAACCACTTTCTGTAGTTCTGCATACTGTTCCTCGGAAATGCATTGCTTAAAATATATTAGCCACAAGGAGTTTAAGCTGTCGTCTTTTTGAGTAGGATTCAAAATTTTTGCTAAAATTTTTCAAACTAACCCACTTGTCAAATAATTTTTTGTCGTTAATTTCAATGCTGTGATCTTTTAAAAAGACCAAAGATTTTTCAATGTTGCTCCAATCTAGCAAATCTGACCCTGTTAGATCAATACAGTCCAAAACTTTTAGGTCCTCAATTGTTCAATCAATATTTTTAAATAGTCATTGATTTTATTATCAAAATCTATTATTTTAGTTGAAAATTCTTCCGTCTTCTTTCCAACGTCATGCAACTTCTTTAAAATTGTTCTTACTCTTAGAGGACAAAAATTGTTTGTTATCCTCTCCTCTAGTAATGAAATAACTCTACCCAAAAATTTTCCTGATTTCAACAACACTGTTTTGTTTCCTTTCCACTCTTTCAATATTTGTGTGAATTATCGCCATTACTGAATGAACAAGGTACAGGTAACCCTCGGCAGCACACTCATTGTTAAAAAACTGCATAATGTACTGTGGAGGTTTATCTAAACTAATAAAATATTCTTTTAACGGCTCATAGTATTTCAAAAGTTTTTCAATTGCCGGAAAGAGCCTTAACCAGCGTGTCTTGGAGTGAGACTGAAGTTGAGTTGCCATGCCAATATCATTGCAAAACTGTCGCAGTTTTTCTGTTCAAACAGTGTATGTAAAAAAATGATTATAAATTTTTACAATTATTAATTCCACTTCTATGGGCAGAATGTCACATCCGTGATGAACAGCATTATTGAGTACATGAGCAGGACAACCAATACCTATAATGTCTTTGCCTAATTTTTCCTTCAGTTTACAAAACACATTGTTTGTTCCAGCTCTTTCCCTACCACCAAAGTTCGTAATGCAATTATCTCCTGAGAATGCTACACATTTTTCTGTTATATTATATTTTTCGAGCTGATTATTTACTAAACTCACCAAAGTTTCAGCAGTTTCATTGGGAACTGTTTCAATGTCTAATATCTTGGAACTTATGCCTTTGCCACGATAATCGAAATACTGAACCAATACAGGAATTAATTTAGTTGCCCCATGATTGCTAGCGTCACAACAGACACTAACACACAATATTCTTTTCAAGTCATCTGTAATCTTCATTGAAGAATGAGGGCTTAAATCACCAGTCACAATTGCAGTTGCCTTTGTTCTGTCGCACGTCATTTCTTTTGCGATTTGTGAACCGCTAAACATAATTTTATTCGACTGCAACGTACATTCTAAAGGGTTAAAAGACATATGGTGACGAATCATGTGGTAAGCTGCAGCCCCTTCAGCAGTGACAGTCTTCTCATTTGTTGACAATTTCTTTATAAAAGAGTCTAAGGCTTTAGAAGTCCCTGCCTGGGATTGTAATCTCTTCTTATGCTTGGCTGTTTTCTGATGCTCCTCAATATCTATCGCACCTCTGCTGGCTATAGATATACTGGATTCACAAATACAACAATACACTTCAGGGTCAGACTTGCTGCGTTTGAACGAGGGAAACCTTTTTTCTAAAACTTCATTGAAAGTGTATTTTCGTTTTGGCATTTTGAGGAAATGACAAACTTATAAATACAATTATACAGTTGAAACAAAAGAAATTCCAGTAAAAAGCGAGCTCATAGATTAAAATTTAATGACATTTACAAGTATCTTTCTATTCTAATCCGTATTCTCGGAATAAATAATTCTAATAATGCAATACAATAGTAAAGACTATGATACAATCAAAAATAAGTTTAAATACTTACGTATTTCTCCTTTAAAATAAATATTTTAAATACGTTATATTCGTGTAGCACTTATTCACTTACAAGTTGATACCTGAATAGCAAACTGGCTAGCTCTGTATGCCTAATGCAAGGTTACAAAGAGAAAGCAATATGTGACAATAGTAGAGAGAAAGAGACATCACAAAGAGTTACATCTTTGTTCAGTGCGGGCAGCGTCAACACTTGAGCCGTGAGGCCGCCCGTAACATAAGGACTGCAAAAGTGGCGCATGAATTTAAAAATACATGGCCATATCAGGGTGCTTTAAAGCCCAGGACGCTGCTTAAAAACTATCCAGGACACACCATAAACCAGGACATGTCCTGGGAAAACAGGACGGTTGGCAAACCTAGCCTAACCCATAAATGCACAATTTACTGAACATCACTTCCATCATTCCTTTGCATGCTGATTTAATTATAGCTTGTTTGTGCTGTGCGTGTGTTCTATGCCATTCCGTGTGCTGTTTTCTATTTCCAAAATCAATTAGGTGCAACCTTTAATTTTACAGGACTTCACTTTTGTTGGCCACCTCTACTGTTGTAGACAGTTTCTCAGAGAAAATTCAAAATAACCACCTACCCCGATTTTAGCGTTCTGCATAAAAGTAAACTTCCTGTTAAAGTAAGATTATTTCCTAAAAAAAATTCCAATTCTTGTCTCAGGATGGCTTAAACAAATGCCTTTTTACTCAATTGACGAATATTTGAAATTTATCTTTGTGGATGTATTAGATTAGATTTGGTATTTTTCTGTTTGAAATTATGTACATAATTTTTATATTATGTAGAATTTTGGGTGATTGTAAAGAATAGCTGCTTTTTTGAAGTAGACATAGTAGACCAACAAAAGTTTTATAAATGACTTTGCACACCTTACCTGTATCATATTTAGTAGGGTGTAATGATAAAATAAGCAGAATGTCAAAAATAAAATAGATAATATACGAGGAGTTTGGCCGTTTTGTTTGCATTGGATGCCATGTTGTATAGTCCTGTTTGCAGTGGATGTGTAGACGTTAATGTAGGTTAGTTGCAGTTTAGATGCAATACAGTGCTGTTGGTGGCGAGTGGAGTGTTGCTGCGTGCGTGAGTTGTGACGTCCGAATCCGACCGTGCAAAGGCTTGTGATTTAAGAATGGAGGGTGCAAGTACAAGTGCTTCTGTGCATGACAGTCGTCTATGTGGCGGGTGGTACCTGGAAGTATGCCAGTTTGTTGAATTAACGCTGTTTTGGCCTACCTAGATGAGTAAATTCACATTCTTCCTGTATGTTTTACTTTAGCTTTAAAATGCTAAAAGCCAAGGTTAGAATAAAATTGTAGGTTAGATTAAAACAGTTAAATCCTAGGTTAGATTAAAACACTAAAATTCTAGGCGAGATAAAATTGTGATTCACTCATCGTGGGGTAAGGTTAAGTTAGGTTATATGGGCACATATTAAGAAATTCGGTGGACAAATGTTAAATTGAGATGTTTTCATATTTTCTGTGGGTGTACTTAGTGATTTTACCCCACAAGTTCCCTGATATTCATAGCCCTTCCCACTATCGTTTTTGTGGTTTGTAATCATAATATTGTTAATGCCACTAGTAAATTCGTGTTCTGCGTAATTAGTAGAGTAGAAATATAAAATTTTTAGGGATTTCTGTTATTTTCAGAAAAGCCGCTATTCTTTACAATTACCTAAAATTATTATGTAAATGTGTTCAGGTTTAGTTTAGGTTAATAGCTAGGATATTAAATGCTCCGCTTTGCACATAATGCTAAGTTTGTTATAGCTCAAAAATTTGTTAAAATAAAACATGTTCAAATTAAAAAAACATTAAATGTATTTGACGAATATGAATAGCGAGCACTGTTTGATAATAATGATAATAACAATAATGCCGAAGGCTCACAGAGGGCACAAGACTCAATTCGCTAGTGTGAGCCAGAGTATGACAAAGTGAGAATTAGCACACTTTCATGTTGGGACACGGTCTATCTTACTACCGTAACAGGTATTGTACTGACAACTCCCAGCCCACATCTGTTGTGTGTTACCAGGAGGCTGAATAAATCAAACCAAATCTACGAATGCCACTTATTAAATCACATACTAATAGAAGAATCCTTCCCAGTTTTGCAAATACTACCGGAGTTGATATACATTACTGCTACGCTCATAAATATAAATAAATACAGGAACACATTTAAACATGTATACTAATACCTTCTTGAATAGAGCATTTCTCTCACGTTTGATACAAAATGTTACTGGCTTCGTCTTTTTCCTCCTCGCAGACAGGTTCTTCACATTTCGCGCTGCCATATTCCTTTCGTTGTTGCCCTGTTCAACTACAACCCATATTGATGACAGCTATAGATAACCCTTCATTCTCACAATAACTATTCAAAATAATAAGTATCTGACTCTTGAATTCTTATTTTAATACAACAAATAATGATTCTAGTACCGCAACAATCATCATTGTGCGAAAAGGAAAACGATTCGAAGAACCCACTACGAACAGGGAATATACATGTTTTCCTATTATTTTACGAAATTGTTGTGTAAATATTAAAAATCATTCTAAGTAATTTAAAAAAAATGATACTGTAAAAATTAACGCCGGAACATTATTGGTCTAACTGCATTTCTATTTTCACCGAAACTTTATACAAGTTTTTCACAGGCCCTAGGACCCGTTTCTCTGTCATCAATACGTATGGGCAATCAATATCGATTAGTTACTATATCGAAATTTAATTTAGGAAATAATATAACTATTATAGAAAACTTCTAATGTTAATTCTTTTATCGAACTTGTTTTGCTAATATTAGAACCAATTATCTATAGCTAAAAAAAGTAAAAGTAAAGTAAACTTGTCACCACACTTTGGATGGAAACATTATCTTTCTTTGTGAATTGAAACAGAAGTCTGGTGGCTAAGAAATTGAAAAACACACAAATTAAAAAATATCTATTGGATTAGGTCAAGATTTAAAAACGGGAGATAAAAAATGTACAATTCGTTGATAATGTCATTTATTATCATCTGGAAGTAGATGTTCATTTTAGTAAAAAACATCTTGTTGGTCGAAAAATGCTACAATCTGTGTACAGTAGTGTTTTAACTGTATTAAAACATGAAACTCGGTAACGGAACCATAAACTAATGAAAATATAAAATAATTTTAAAACATTAAGTTATTAGAGATGTATTGAGACGAAAAAATAATATATTTTACAAAATTACCATGCACATGACAAAAATGTTATTAAAATTTAAATAAGATGTTTTATAAAGACTAGTTAAAAATAATATTTCTTAACATTTTTAATACTTTTAATCACTTTCGAAACTACCCTTATTTCCATTGCCACTCGACTTACATATGTATATATACATATATATATATATATATATATATATATATATATATACACANNAAATTAGATCAGTAATATCAATATAAAATTATATTAAAGATTGTATTTCGAACTGTACATATCACACTTCTTTTTTCGATTCCAATAATTACAACATCATTATTAAAAGCATTGTAAATAGTAAGCTACTTTGTCACACATATTTAGTATTTCAGTGAAGGGCCTGGCAAAATAGACGGTTGATGTTGAGGGTTGTTGTAGGTGGTTGGGGTTGGTAGCAGTTGAAGTACAAGGTGATATATTTGAAATGGCACAAAGGTCAGTTAGTGCTTGGTGTTGGTGGTTGGTCCTAATATCATTTGGGACCTGGCACAATTGAAAAATTGGTTGGTGGGGATGGTTGTTGTTGGTGTTGATGGTTGTCGGTTGGTGTGCGATAAGTTACATTACACAAGAGAAACAATTCTCTGTGACATAATGCTAAGCTGCTGGTTCCAAACAATTGTTTCTTAACTTTCGTTAGACTTGCGAGTGTCATATGAAGTCGCTAATTCTTTTAAATTTCCCCTCAATTTTTGTTATTATTGGGTTTTTGAAATGTGAATTTGGCAGATAAACACTTCTTAAAACTGTTATATATATTTGATTTAATCAGCGAGGAAAGAAACTTGATATTAGTAACTGAAAATTACATCGAACCAGGCCATGTGATTCCAAAGGTGCACAATCCCGAAAGTACTTGTGCTTAATGTATATACAATATATGAATATGTGAGAGATAAATATTTCACAATTATAAAGTGTATAGTGATGAATTATCCATGTAAATTTGTAAATGAACAGTTGCAGTGTATTTAATTTTTAGAAATATGTTCGCGATTAATACACATTTAAGGCCTAGCCAATAAGTTGATGATTAGTTATATGTGCATAAAATTTTATAAAGCTGCAGATACATATTTTTCTCATTGCTGATTTGCTATTTTACTGAAGGATTCTATGGAATTAATTTATTAATATCTAACACTGTGAAAAGTTAGAATAGAGTGAAGGTAAACAAAAACGAGAACACCAGATCCAAGTATGTTCCATGCATTACCTCACTAATTTTAGCTCTCCTCATAATACAATTGATGTTTGCCAGGCATCAATCACGTAAATGAATACAAAGCTACACATTATAAAATTCTCCACTAATGCAATTTTAAGCCCGAAGCCAGCAGAGATGTAGTGACAAGAAATCAGCTGTTTATCAATACAAGAGTATACAACCAAATCAATTTTCATATTTTAAATAGCTAATGTAGCCATCCTAATTTGCATTTTCCATGGTTCCCCAAACTCACTCCAGAAAATTGCTGGGAGTGGCTCACTAATAAAAACCATGACCAATTCCTTCATATGATTCCCTTCATTGTGTTCTTGATTTGCCATTCTGTAATGAACATGCTGTAGACAATATACTAAGTTAAATAAATAAATTCTAGCGACAGTTTGAAAATCTAATTTTAACTGCAACTAATTGGACATAAGCTTATAATTTAGAATGAAGTATGATTTGTAGAACAGCAAGTACTCTAACCACTACACCATCATGATATCCATTGCCTTAAGAAGGGAGGAGTTGACATGTGTATGTGGTTTCTATGGTTAGTTCCAGGTTTCTTCAAAATTTTTTAATAAAACCTTACAAAAACCACCCATGTATGATGTAATTGGTTATTTTGTTTAAATGTCATGTATAACATATTTTTATAATTGTGTTAACAAGTTCCTTATTTTTTGTTTAAATTGAACTTTTACATACATTTTTATCTTCAAATTATAATATTTAATTTATAATAGTGTCATTGTTTCTCTGCTGGTCATCATAGACTTAACCTAAAACGTGGACATCAAATGGAAGATAGCTGTCTGGTGGGCATTCGCACCTGCTATTCGCTGGTTATTCATAGTGGGGAAGAGGATATGGTGACTCTCGGCAGGGAGCGCAAAAATAACGGTTTACAACTACGTGGATGAAACCGCAAGTGTAGTGTGTGCTGCGTTTCTCCACTGTTAAAACCTCGTTTGATATATCTGCAATGTTTTCCTGGTGCAGGTATGACCTTTTTCCCTTATGCTGTGGCTGGCTAGTCTATGCGCGAGTAGAGTGTGCTCCGGGTCCTTCTGTTGTTCCTCCACGAGAATGGTTTCTGTGTCTCATACAGCAGACTGCCAATGAGCAGATGTTACATTAAAAGTTTTCAGGCAACATTCTGGGCACATCTCACGAGTAGGCATGATATTAGTTTTGCAGTGCTATGGCAGGTTGACTAAATCTTATAGCATTTTAGCAGTAACAACTGTAAAGCACCCAGCAGAATTACCTGTTTTCATTATCCACAAATCAATTCAGTTCTAAATCTTATAGGAGGGGGTTGATTTGTTGTGTGTTTAGTTGCAGGTTATTACAGTCGATAACCTGTCTCTTAAAGTATACTACATTTACCATTTAATTTAACATAAATATTCTGCAGACTAATAATTGCAGGTTGGTTTATTTTTGATAATTTTACTATCGTTTTAATTTCTACATATTTATTTGCTATTTTCCTGCCAGTGTTCTGAATGTAAATCACGAGGGGGTTTTTTTCTGTAAATTCCGTTGCAGCTTCGTTTTCCGGTCGAGGTGAACGGTGACGACGGCCCTGTTGCCTAGTTCAGAGTTATGTTTGGACCACTCGAGGGAGTGGAAGCATCACACGACAGACTAACTTCTGCAACTTTATTAATTCCGGAACCGTTTTTCTTCTGTCTCCAATGAACCTCTCTCTCCTTTTAGCCCTCGCAACAAATAGTGTTGGCAGGGGCTAGTTTCAATTTCATATTTTCGGTCCGTGGCCGTTAACCACGTTAACTGGCGAGTGCACCGATCACGCGGTTGTGCAGAGCAACTTTGTTTTGTCCTCGCATTTTTCCACATGCCAAAGTTAGTATATGAACACATAATTATTATTCATATTAAGTTTTTTTTTTGTTTTGCAATTGCTTGTTCCATGCTATGCCTGCATCTGTAACCACGTGTTCGCAAGTTGTGATCATATCAACAAACATCCATTGCTATTCTACCTGTTCTGTTGTATTTTTCAGTGTAATTCAGTGCCTCAGTAATTCTTGTGTTAGTCTGGTATCACCATTTACTCCAGCATTAGGGTTTTTAGGGCCTATGCTCCGATATCTGGTAACTTCAGAGTAGCTAGCTAGTCCCACACCATGTCAGTTCACGAATTTTTCCATTATGTTACACAACAAGAACTGCCTCCGGGATTCGGCTAAAATTCGACACAGTGCCGAATGTCGCACTGCCTTGCGAGTTACAAGTCTCCTGCCCTGTCCCAGCCAGGCATTATAATTGCTTAGCTGGGTGGCGCCTTTCACCACTGGAAACAGCGGCCTTCGCCACGTAGCCACAGCCTCAGCTACCGACCCCCCTCCGTCATAACAAAGAGAAAATATCTTTGTTGTTAATGCCAAGTAAGGAATAGTTCATATCCGAAATTGTATTTTAATGAGTGGTCTAGAATGAGGTGAGTTGTCCCTTTGGTGTAATATTATAGACTTAGTTCAGCTTTGTTTTCACAAGGCGGAGGAATATCCTTGAAGTAGAACTATAGCAGTGCTTCTGAAAAGTGTGAAGTAACCGTGAATTGCCTATAACAACCAACAAGTTCGAGAGCCTATGAGGCTGAATTATTGTGGATATAGCAAAACATAGAGGAAACATGCCAACCAGTAGTATCATTAGGACAATTCCTATATGTGAAAATCTGTGAGTGACCTCACAGGGAAACAAACATGGATCATATCGCTGGAATGCTGGTATCCTACCACTACGTCCATTACAGCCCACCTCTTATGAATGGTGGAGAGCCACTCTCTGGTCACGTATGTCTTCTCCTGCCTCTTTTCTTCAATTTTATTAAGGTAAAGTCAATTACAAAGTTCAATCAAAATAATTATCTGCCAACTAATCATAGACCTGGTTTCTAAATGAGAGGGGTAGTATTTTGCACATCATGGCGAAAATCATACATGGAGATGATGAGTGGTGGCACATCCAGGACACACATGTCGAGAATCGTCGGCAGCATCCCGATGCGACCTGGTGCCTCTATGTGCCAACACAGGCACTTGAACACGTGCTAAGGTACGACCACAGTAACCATATTGCTGGATATCCTGGGGCAACCGAGACATGCAGGTACATGAAGAAGTGCATCCCCTACAACCACTTCAAGAGCAGGAGAGCAGACATGCTGACCCAACATCAACCAAGGGTACTGAAAGAGCCATTCGAAACAGTGTCATGAGATCTGGTGGGGCCCCTAACCCCGCACTTCCACAGGAAAGAGGTTCACCCTGGTCGTAAGTTCCAGATGGACCGAAGGCTACCCAGTCACAAGCACACGTGTACACACCATTGCATGGGCACTGGAAACTGAGTTCTACCCCCACTAGGGCACTCAAAAACATTGCTCACCGACAATGGTACCCAGTTCACTGGTAGGTTACTGGCTTGAGCTGTCCACCGAGAGGAAAAACCAAGACCTAAAGAAACAGTTATGCCTGAGAGTGGGAAAGGATCACACCAGATGGGCCGAACATTTACCTACAGCCCTATTAACAATAAGGCGCCAGGTGAATAAAGAAACAGGGAAGAATTCAGCAGCAATCCTGCAGGGTCGTGAGCTAATGGTACCCAGGCAATTTGCTTCAAGCGAGAAAGAGGTTGCGGGCGAACCAGAAGACGGAACAGCAAGAAGACAGTGCAGGGAGGCAGAGTTATCAGCAGCTCACAGAAACCAAGAACATTACATCGAGGAAAGAATGCCTGCCACCACACGAGCACCATGAGGGTTGGCACCTGGATAACTGGTCTATGTAACGGAACATAGAATATTCAGCGGCACAAAGAACTTATGAGCCGGGTTCGCCCAGAAATGGAGCGGAGCACATTCAGTGGTGAAGCCATGGGGTACACCATATACCTTATTAGTCTGAGCAGCAGGAGGAGGGCCATCATCCACCGTGACGACCTCCAATTGGCAGTGGTGATGGCAGGCATCACAGGGCCTGACCAGCAAGTCATCGAACACCACAAAAACAACACATCAATCGCCACCAGAGGCGAAGTAGGGATACAGAGTCCAGGCACCAAAGGAAAAATTCTCCGCCGCCTCTTTTACGCCAGGATGTACAGTGTCTCAATGCCAGCAAGCGATGTGGAGTAGGAAGAAGTACCAGAGGGAGGATCATCGCTGCTAAGCTTAACCATCAACACCGCATGCATCACTGCAGACCTGGGAGTGTTTCTCCGCAGCATCGCGATGCCCTGCGTCATGGCGCTGAACACCAAGGACGCTGACGATGACGAATCTCCAGAGACACCTATGGGACAGAGCTCCGCACAGGACAGTTCTCTGGATGGCTCTGCAATGGCGCCCTCAGCAGGACCTTCAACGAGGTACCTGACAGCGGAGGACGTCGGCCTAAGCGACAGGGGGAGTGTAAGGGGGTTTCACACGCCTTAATCGGGGTCCTCTCCTTCCCCCTCGCCGACACCCACATCATGCCGATGTCCACACTGCAGCAGCAGCGAAGAGGAGTCAGAGGTGGAGGGATCCACTATTCCTCTCCTAAGCTCCAAGTTGCCACACCGCCTGATCCACTAAGCATGCATCACATGTGATTGGGACACCACCCGCCACCACATGTATGTCATGGGATGTCAGCATCACCGGGGTCAGCACCTTGACCCCCAGCAGCAGCCAGAGTCAGCTCCCAGAGACGCAGGCCTTATACACTGAGACCACGCCACAAGATGAAGCCACCCACTACCTGTTGAGCCTAAAGGGGTGATAGGACATATGGGGGTCTGCGTGGTCAATTGGTCTCCAGAGGAGGGGGCCATTTGACCCTGAACCACACGTCCACGAGCTCCTTGTTTCCACACTGACCGCTGTAGTCACAACAATTACACCAGCTACACCTGGCCGCACCAACCACATCAGGCCAAGAGTGCGTACTGCAGGTTGACAAGAACGGAACTTTCACCTTCTTGCGGACAAGGATTGTGTAACTCAAGAGACAGCCCTACTCATTTATTGCAAGAAGTAACTTTTAATAAATGGGTAGGCAAACTGTGACGGTGTTTACCTCAACGCCACAGTCGTTGGGTGCACTCTGACATATGATGTGATGTACCACCAAGTGACATTGAACTGACTTATAGACCGAAGCTGAAGCGATAAATGCTCTAGAGTGTTACCAGTAGTGTGCAGCATTTTTACAAACATATTTAACACCGTTACCACATACGCAGATACGGTCAGATGTGTGATTTATGGTATCAAGAACAATCAAGCAGGGCATTCCACACCCCTTTGCCCAGGTGGACTCGTCCATCCCTTCAGGGGACAGCTACCTGGCAACACTGTAGCCAGTGAAATTCTAACACGTCATAGGAAGTGAAATACAAACGCTTTTACAAAAAAACATAATAATGTATTAATATTTATTTATATAAGAGCAATTGTGTTTTCCCAAAGGGAGATTGCCAATAAAGGCCTCCATCCTTGTAACATATCATTTAGTCTGGTAACACGCTCCGTCAACTTCACAACTTCGACCATAACATACATTTGTTAATAAACGGGAGTATCACCAATGGGTTGTATTTAATTTACACAATTTTTTACCATTGCAATCATATTACAGAGTGGTCATGTTACGTTTCATCATTCACACTTTGACTTTGGTTCTTGTCACTGCTTACTGAAACCGATGTCACTCGGTCAGTTCGTCTCAGCACTCAGAGCGGCATTGGTCGCCTGCTCCGCGAGCCCCCTTGCTACTATAATTTAGGATGTAATCATTCCACTGCAATATTAACACTAATTAACTGGAAAATTGATTTTATTTCTCTTTACTGTACCAAAGGGAGAGTCACCCGTACTCTCACCAGAGAGCTTAATGATATCGTGTATCAATATAATACCACGTTTATTTCATGCTCAGGTCAAAGGCAGTGCTTGGCCATTTTAATGCATTATCCACATGTAGACAATCTCAGTGGATAAATTGCTTTACAAAGTTAAATGTGTGTCGATTAATTGATTGTAGCATACTACAGCCTTTGTAAAACTACCCACAATTATCTAGCATATTTTAGGCGTACGAGATGGCCTACAGTATCGTCATAAGGTATAAATAGTGCAACAGTAAGTACATGACAACATCATCAACAAACTGACTGAGATATCCAGGGGCCCCTGGACCGATGACCGAACGACCCTCATCATTAACTCTCCACTAGGTTATGGCATTGGGCAATTCAACACTCAACCAGCCCTGGGTAACCTCTACCATGTCAAATAAAACAGGGATAGTTGGTAACAGGTACATGAACACACATAATTCTGAATGGGGAATTGTTTACTTGCAATTTCTTTGCATAGGTCTACCACTTGGCAACTATTCTTGGTTGATTTTCTGTGTCTACAAAGGCAAATGTCAAAACAATATTTCATTTAGTATATAACATTCATACAGGCCTAGATAAATTAGCGAGCATAGTAGAAACACAGGAGAACTGGAATTCTTTCTGTTGCTGTAGTAGTCGCTTTTATTGGCCTCAGGAGATCGGTTATCTTCACATTCAGCTGCAAAAGTCTGGAATGCAGGATGCTGTCCTGCATTCCAGACCTTCGGCCACACCGCAATAACCAGCATCAGTGAGCCCTCAGGCACAGTGAGGTGCCGTGGGAAGAGAAATGTGAAAGCAGGAGAGTGCAGAGTAGTGCTGCACAACTTCATACCACTCATCACCCCTTTTCGTGGGCGGACGAGGGTGTGTTATGATGTACTCGACAAACATTAATTATAGGGCAATTTAATATCAAATAATTAAAGGCATAAGAAAGACACACCTGGTGTGTGGATGCGCAAAGAAGCCCCTATAAATTTTTCAGTGCCTTAATTATATTTATTTGAAAATTCATGTATTTTTTTCCTGTGTTGTTTAGCCCTCATCTTTTGCTATTCGCATTTAAATGCTATTTGTTCATGTGCAGTGTAACATTATGTATTTACTTATTCGTGTTTTATGCAAGAGTTCACGTCCATTTAATTGTGCAAGTGTTTTAGTTCAACATAAAGTAGTGCAGGGCAAGCAGCGTGCTGCTATAGTCCGCGCCTCACGAGATTGCCAGATTCAAGGCCTGTCGAGTGTGTTAAGGTGTCGGCACGCACCACGTCGTGCCCTGGGTGCTTTCACATTTCTTGCACCAATCATCTTGTTTAGTTACAATAATCAGATCTAACTTACTAGAACCTGTTCTTTTCTGCACCCGGAGATGCCACCCCTTATTCCCCGGGAATAGCATCACCCGAGGAAGTTTCGAACAACAGTAATTCATTGTTGTACACAACTGTGTACTTTCGCAGATTTTCCTATCTAGCAGGCCGCTGGACAGAACCAGTGTAATGTTTTCACCTAGAGCAGGGTTTCTTAAGATGGGTTACATGTATCCCTGATGGTACATCAGTTGTGTGTAGGTGGTACACTGCAATATTTAGGTATTGGCAGGCAGCATTCGACAAAAGAGACATGCGCGAACGACACGCTTGTCACCGAATGACTGGCGTGCGTAGCACGTAGCGGCGAATGGGCGGCCGGCTGGGGTGCAAGGGAGGACAGTGTGCCACCGCTTCGCCTCTCCGCTCTGAGAGTTGTTTGAAGACAAGACATTGTGCTCAGTACTCAGTTAGCACATACTATTTCGTGCGGATGGACTGCATTACGTAATTTTGTTATTAGGTCGAATAATTGTATAATAGTTCCGGAGTAAACCTGAATCAGTGGTTAAAAACGGGGCCATTGCTCGGAAAAAGTATAAATACTCAAACGGCATTATAAAGTTTTCAACCTCCTCAAAGAACATCCAGTGAAAATGTATCTACTTCCATTGAGAGTTCAATTTCAAAGGAAACTTTTGCAAAAACAAGTGCTTCTACTAACCAAATTAAACAGTCAAATATTCCAGAAAATACAAACGTGTCATCAGCACAAAAAATAAGAAAATATGACGAAGAGTATCTAAAGTTTGAATTTTCGTATAAATAAGAATTGCAATACCCAGAACCACAGTGCATATTATGTTCAGAAGTTCTTACGAATAATTCTATGAAGCCATCCTTACTACGACGACATCTGGAGCTAAACAATCAGCAGTATGTGAACAAACCTTTACATTTCTTAGTCCGCAAGTAGAAGGTGTTTGATGCCCCTAAAAAAAAAATTAAAGCTGCTTATACTACCGTAACTACTGATTCGGACTATTTACGTCCGTCCTCCTTTGTAGCATACCGAATTACCAAGACAGGATAGCCATACAATATTGCTGAAGAGTTAATTTTTACCAGCTGCAAAAGCATATGGCCAGCTGCGTACTAGTAGACAAATGTCAAAAGTACTTGATAAAATACCACTTATAAATGACACCATTTCACTACGCATTCATTACTTGGCAAACGATGTGAAAATCCAACTCGTTCAACGATTGGAAAATGATTATTATGCAATTCTAGTTGATGAATCAACGGATATTAGTGGATTGCTGAATTAAATTATTTTCGTTAGTAAGTGCATGAAAATATTTCCGAAGAATATTTTCTGTTTTGTATCGCCTTGGAGTTCACGACAAGAGCAGAAGATATATTCAAGGTTATCAATATTTATTTTAAGGACCATGGTATCGATTGGGCAAAGTGTGTGGGTATATCAACTGATGGTGCCAAGTCGCTAACAGGAAACATATCAGGGCTGATTTCTAGGGTTAAAAATGTTACTCCTGAAGCTAAAAGTATTCATTGTGCATTGCAAAGAGAAGCGTTGACGTGAAAGAGAATGCCACAAGAGCTAACGTCAGTGCTGTCTGAGGTTGAGAAAATAATAAATTACATAAAAGCACGTCCACTTAATTCCAAACTATTTGCACTATTGTGTAGAGATATGGGTAGCTAACATGTTACATTACTATTGCACTGTAAAGTGCATTGGTTATCAAGAGGCAGAATATTGGCTCGGTTCATAGACTCTGTCACGAAATTTATTTATATTTTGATGTTAGTAACTTTACTCTCAAGTCAGGCATTGAAGACGAAACCTGGCTGCAGAGAGTAACCTATTTAGCTGACATTTTTTCTTGTCTCAACGAGTTAAATTCTTTAATGCAAGGATCTGCTGCAACGTATTCAATGTGCAGGATAAAATATCCGCACTTATAAAAAAAACAGAATTGTGGAAAACTTTCTTGAGATCAAACATTATTGAATTGTTTCCTCTTCTGAATTTATTTGTTACGACAAATACCATATTAGTGATTACAATAAAATCAATCATTAATTCATGTATTGATAAAAACCTTATTTTTTCTGTACCTACAGGTTTTATTTTCGTTTGTTGAAGGGGTACACAGTATTTTGGAAAATTAAATAGGGGTAAATGCGGATATAAGATTGAGAAACCCTTGACCTAGAATGAAGTAAAGTTTTGAGCAGGACTAATTACATGCAAGTTTTCAGTTGTTGTGTTTTTCATTTCAAGCACTGCCTTCGGGTGTTTCGTGGTCTTGGTACCCTACACACTGTAATTACATGTAATATTCCTTGATAACCAGCATTCTAAACACTTATATTTTATTGTGTAGGTCAGCCGGAATAGGCTCACTTCATTCCGACATAAGTATCAGGCATAGGGAACGCCTGGTTTTCCTATCCAGAGGGGCTCGTCCAACATTTTCACCAAGGGACTGCGTACATCCGGACTAATGGCCCGCCGTACCCTGAGATCATCATCGTCATCAGTAGTTATCGACAACACCTTGACGTGAACCGCACGTTCACGAGTCCTTTTGCCCACTGACTGCCTCTTTATGCCCACACCAGACGCACCACACCAACAGGCTTGTGGGCACGAGTGCATTAGTGTTTATTATTTATTCAGTTTATTTTGTCAGTGTATTTGTAAATAATGTCAGTGTGTAATTCATTTATAATTATATTATAACGTAGAATTATTTAGTGCATGAATGGTTGTTAGCGCTGAGGTATGGTAAGGTGGTTACATTATCACAGTTTTATATTACCCTAGCATATGTGGATGTTGTCTTTTATAATATAAATGAGAGTGATGGTGTTTAAGTGCTACGTCTGTCGTGTAACAGTTAATGTGTATTACAAACAATACCTGAGACTAGCGGTGACACACTGCACCTTCTTCAGGAAACCTGCCGAAATAACACATAGGATTCTTAAACACACTGCTTTCAAACAACTACACCCATTTAAAACTTCTGTAGTGCATGTATTCCAGTGCTATATGTACATAAATATATATAAATCCCTATTATTACATGCTGAAGGTTGTTCGTTTTAATGAAGGTCTGGTTTATAAGAAAGTAGTTCTTAAAGGTTGTATTTACAAAAATGAAACATCCGAAATGGATATAAAACGTGTTTATTTTACATGGTCAAGGCATATACAGTAAAACAAAAGTAATCTCTTATAAATTGTACAAATTAAAAATACTATTTATTACTAAACAACTACACTACATTTGTAAATGATACATTTGATCATGATAGAACTGTATGATTTGTGCCTGATGTCAACATATCATAATGCGTGGAATTATTGGAGTCACTCAATCTTCATATGTACTATCATACATAACAAGATGATTTTTTTCACATGATATACGATAATACAACAGTTCTTTGAAAACATATGCATCGATTATTCTAAAATAAAGTTCTTCAATATACTACCGAAACACATTAATGTAACACCTATGATCAATAGTTTTAGAAGGCTATCCTTCTAATTTTTATGGATAAATGATATAATAATGTTAATTAATTATTTCAAGACAATTCTAGTGGCTACATTTTATTGTACAAAAGGATGATATATGATACTGTTTTGAAGCATATTGTATATAACACACCTAAATGTTATGTAATTTATATTGCATTAGTAAATGGTATTTATATATTACATGCATCATACTTTGTTTGTATTGTTGTTATGTATTTTAAACACATGTGTGTATGATGTACTCATTATGTATTTAAAATGCTTTACTGGTTGATATGTTCTAATATGTTTATATATAGATATTTCGTATCGACAAATAAGAAATACATAACATAAATAATTTGTACTGTAATATTTTATGGAATGTCACACCAGTTTGACACATTTACTTTTATTAGAACAATATTGGAAATGTGACATGCAATCAAGTGTAAATGTTGAAAGTTTATTCTGTACATAGAATTCCAACAGCTTGTTAATTTTCTGTCATGCACATTTAATAGCTCAAAAAGAAACAAGAAAGCACTTACCTGATTATGGTTATCCAATCTGTGCCAGTTTCCACATCACCTTAGAGATCTACCACTCGCGGTAAACATCTGGAGGTACAGCAGACAATGCGTTACTCTTTTTTTACATGGTGAGTTTTCCAGGAAGTCTATAACCATGTCACAAGTATGCATACAATGTTGAACAATTAAAACAACTTCACAAGTTGTTTTACAATACAGCATAATTTGCTTATTTGAAAAAATGAGCATTAACAGCTTGAGAGATGTATTGTCATAACGATACTGGTTCTCAATTAAAGGTTCGCTAAATGAATGTGGCACTGACTTCAACTTCACGATTATTCCGTGGTGCAGCATTCTCCACAGCAGGAACGGGAGGCATGAAATGACCCTCGTCAGCTGGCAGGGGTGGTAGTGGTTAAACCATGAGTAATGCAATGTTGTGTAACACAGCACATGCAGTGATGACCATGCTGGTTTTATGGAGGCTTGTCTGTAGTCGATGGCCCAAGCAAGCAAACCTTCGTTTCCATACTCCGAACAGCCTTTCCACTGTGTTCCTGGTCCTCTTATGTGCTGCTGTTGTTGGGACCAGTAATGGAGTGAGGAGAAATGGCAGTTGAGGGTAGCCATTGTCTCCCAGCAGTATTCCTGGCAAAGAGAGATTTTCAAAACGGGTCATCACCCTGCTTTTATTGAAAATCCTCGAGTCGTGAGTACTGCCGGGCCACCTAGTCACGATGTCCAGGATATGTAGTTTAGGGCCTGAGACATCCTGAAAATTTCATTTAACAATGTTACAGAACATATTAACAACGACGAATGCTGGCAGACAATAACATTTTAGTATTAGCATATTTAAAATAAATTATATGGTATTAAATGATTTGTATCCAATAAGCATTATACACACAATCCTGTACATAAACAATCATGTGGTACACATCCCAGCGAACATACCTGAACATTGAGCGCTATATATCCTTTTCCTATTACGGTACACCTCTGCAAACTGGCCACCTAATGCAAATGTGGGTGCAATCAATGCACCCACTTACAGCAGGAAACCCACCATTCAGTTAGAACATCCTGTAATTTTCCTGAAGTTGTGGTTGTCCAGTGAAATGCACAAACCGTTAGAGGTGCTCAGCCAGTTCAGAGGATGCTACCTGTTACAAAAGTAAATATGAGTAAGAAATGCCTATGCCTTATTTACACAATCAACTCAATTACCTGCGAGAAATACAAGACACCTTATTGCAGATATTACTGATTACAACGCAAGCTTATTTTAATATTGCATGTCAGACATATTGGGACGTATGTACTGATAAGCACTGCACATCACTACTGTGGTCACAGACATATGACATGTTTAAACACGAGAAGACGAACTGAAATGTAATTTATTATTTGCATTGTATAGGATATTTGCCAGTAATTGTACTGTCCACATAATCTACAGTGTTCTGACGTGACCACACTGAACGTCATGTTGCATGAACCAGTATTTTTAAGCATCAAATCTAATATGTACTTGTGCATGAATAACCTAGTGGGTACTTTTGGGTTACATGGCTCAGCTGATATGCATTCCTTAAATAATATCATTAAAGGCTGGATCTGCAACCTATTATACTAGTATGAACAAATTGCAATACCAATTTCAGACCCAACAATTTATTTGGAAGTCAACTGATTTGCTCTTGGGGTTGATACACCACCTACCACAAGCACCACCACTTTACAATGTGAAACACGACTGCATTTAACAACTCTCCGACGAGAATAACGTTGCTCACCCCTCGGCGCTATAACACATAAAACAAATGATCCGGTTCATGAAGTGAAGTCTATGGCCGTGAATATGAGTTCAGCTTAAGATGTCAGCACCGAGGGCCTTTGTGGAGCGAGAGACTTACACATCTTGATGCGTTCAAGTGCTGTAGAGAACTGGGCGGAAGCGTGGGGCCGGCTTCCGCTACCTGATCACACCGACGCCAAGTGGCGAAACGATGAAGCAAAATATACACAAAAAAATGATTATGAAATGGAAGTGACATGAATTAAATTAACCTAAGACAACATAATTTTCCCTTATACAAATACACAATAAAATTATTACATTAATCCCAAATGTTTCCATCATACCAGCCACAGTATTGCCAAGTGTACAATGTCAAATGTCCCTGGCTGTGGCTGTGTCGACTGTATTCCATGATGACAATTACCATATTTATTATATACACTGAATAAATAAAACTGAATAAATACCCTGATGCAATACACTGAATAAATTAGAAACACTAATGCAATTACACTCATGCTATTATGCACACTCTCACTCGTGCCCACAAACCCGACCGTGTGGTGTGTCTGGTGCCGTGGACATGACTGCGGCAGTCAGAGTGGACACAAAGGAGCTCTTGATCACGCGGTTCACGTTAAACGGCCCCTCCTCTGGTGACCACATCACTGCGCAGTCCCTCAAGGTGTCCCACCCCACTGCTAGGCATAGCATGTAGTGGGTGGTTTCAGCTGGTAGCAGGGCCTCAGTGAATAAGGCCCACACCTCTGGGAGCTGACTCCTGCTGCTGTTGCTGCTACTGTGGCTGCTGCTGGAGTTACAGGGTGCTGGCCCCAGCAGCGTTGGCGTCTCTTCGCATGCAGGTTTGGGCGTGGTTGTCCCCTCCACACGTGGGGAATGCCGGGCGGGTCTGCTGTTGTGGAAGCCTGGAGCGGCGGAGAGGTGTTGGAGACCCCTCCTCAGCTGATTCCTCCATACTGCTAGTGCTGCTGCTGCGGTGTTGACGTCGGCTTGACGTGGGGGGAGGAGAGCACCAAGGTGAAAGGCTGTGAAACCTCGTTATGCTCCCTTCATCGCTTTGGCCGATGTCCTCTGGAGTGAAGTTCCCGCTGTTGGTCCTGTTGATGGTTCTGCGGTGGAGCCATCCAGAGGTCTACCCAGTGGGGAGCTCTGTTCCACTGGTGTCTCTGTTGGCTCACTATCGGCAGCATCCCTGCTGACCAGCGTCATGATGTAGAGCATCGCGATGCTACTGGTTGACCCTTCCAGGCCTGCCCTGCAGTGTTGCGGGTGGTGATGATGCTTGTTAATGGTGGCAATCCTTTCTTGGGTACCTCTTCCTCCTTCATATCTCTTGTGGGCGTTGGAACGCCGGGCATCGTGGCGGAGATGAGGCGCTGGAGAACTCTACCATCGCTGTCAGGGCTCTTGTGTCGTCGATTGTTGTGTTGCTCTGGTACTGCTCGACAACCTGCTGATCAGTTGTCATGAGATTTGTCGTCCCCACTGCCAATCTGAGGTCATCGTGGTGGACGGCGGCCCTCCTCCTGCTGCTTAGCCTAACGAGGTACGTGGTGTACCCCAGCGGCTTTACCACCACCTGCAGTCACACCAGTTGGCCAGGCGCCAACCGTCGTGGTGCTCTCGTGGTGGCAGTCATCCATTCCTTGATATAAATCTCCTGGTTGTTACGAGCTGCTGTTAGCTCTGCCTCCCGGCGCTAACTTCTGGCAGACCTGTCTTCTGGTTCTACTGCGGTCTCTGATTTACGTGCAGCAAACTCTCCAGGCAGCAACAGTTCACAGCCCTGCAGAACCGCTGCTGGAATCTGACCTGTGGCTAAGTTTACCCGTCTCCTTATGGTGAATATAGCTGCGGGTAGGTGTTCGGCCGAGCTGGTCTGGTCGTTACCCACTCTCAGATGTAGTTGTGTCTTGAGGTCCTGGTTGTGGCTCTCGGTGGGGTTTGCCCTCGGGTGGTATATGGGGGTTGTATGCTGTCATAATCCCCAACTAGTACACAGCTCACGCCAGTACTTCCCAGTGAACAGGGTACCGTTGTCGGTAAGTAAGGTCTGTGGGTACCCCTGCGTGGGAAGAACTCTGTTTCCATTGTTCGCGCAATCGTGTGTGCTTGTGCGCTGGAAACTGGGCACGCTTCGGTCCACCTGGAGAATGAGTCGCTCACAACTGGGACGAACCTTTTCCAGGTGGAAGTGCGGGGATAGAGGCCCATGAGGTCCAGGGACACTGTCCCAAATGGTTCCTTTGGTACCCTGGGTTGTTGTTGTGCCACTCCATCCGTACTCCTACTTTTGAAGTGATTGCAGGGGACGCACTCCCTCAAATGCCTATGCATATCCCTGATTGCTCCTAGCTAGTGAAAATGTTGTGGAGGTTTCTGGCCATCTGGGTTGCCCAAGGATGACCGGCCAAATGGATGTCATGTGTGTGCTTCAGTGCTTTCTCTCGTACTCCTGCAGGTACATAAATGCACCAGGTTGCATCGGGATGCTGCTGACTGGTTTCTTTGTGTGTTTATCGGATGCGCCAACACTCACTACCTCCCTGCATGATATTCACCATCTTCTCCTGGGTTTGTGCGCATCGTTGTTGGGCGTCGATCACTAATCCCTTCAGTTCATCGAGCCTGGGTTTAGAGTTTGGTGTTGTCTCTATCGTGTTGCAGGTTACCTGCCTGTTGCCTGTTTTTGCATGGTTGACCATAGGGGGTAATAAGTTGTCCCACTCATCCCTGTTGTAGGCTACTTCAGTGCATGGTGTCCTTGACAGTTCATCCGCCAGTTGGCTCTATGCTCCGGGGACTTGTTGCACAACAAAATCGTATGATTGCAACAACAATGCCCACTGGACGAGTTTGCTCCTGGCTTCCCTCATGTAATGAAGCCAGAGTACGTACCTGCTGCCGGTCTGTAGGGTAAAGCGCTGGTATTCGAGGTATGCTCTATAATGCTTCACCGCCCAAACCACTGCCAAACATTCCCTTTCATTTACATCATAACGACCCTCAGTCGGCCCAAACTTGGGGCTACCATACTCAATGATCTGGCACTCATTGTTGTCGCCCAATTGAAATAGTAAGGCTAATAGGCCCTTCTCACTGGCATCTGTTTGGAGGTATATGGGCCTAGTGCGGTCGTGATATGCCAGTGTTGTGCACTCTCGGAACCTTCTCTTCAGTTCTTGGAAGCAGCTTTCGTGCTCGCTGTTCCACTGGAACTTACGGTTCGGGACAGCATGTATTTTAAGGGTGCTGTTATTGATGCGAAATCCCTAATGTTTTCCCTCAGCCAGTTCACCAACCCGAAGAAATTTCTTAGCTGTTAGCGGGCTCTGGGTGCATCATGCTGGACCATGAGGGAAAGCTGTTCCTGCGTGAGCCTAATGTAGTTTTCGTCCACTAGGTGCCCAAGGAACTTGATTCTGGGCTTCCCCATATGGCACTTCCGGTTTGCACAAGTTAAATTATTGATCGCTAGGAGTTCCAGTACTTACAACAGGTGTTTTATGTGATCTCCCCAGCTCTCGGACCAGATGATCACATTGTCCAGGTATGCAAGAGTAATAACCCCTACATATCCGTCGAGCACTTGTACCATCATGGATTGGAAAGTGGCCGGTGCACACTTTAGCCCAAACGGCATGGAACAAAACTCGAAGAGTCTCCCATCAGGGGCTGTGAATGCTGTTTTGTGGCGATCTTCTGGCTTGATCGGGACCTGCCAGTAGTCGCTGCGCAAGTCCAATGATGTCATTACTTTTGCTTTTCCTAGTGTATGTAGTGCATCCTTCACACTGATCTATGGTGGTGGTGCACTTTGAGTTGTCAGATTAAGGGGGCGAAAGTCCACACAGAATCGTCACATTCCGTCTTTCTTGGGCGCTAACGTGATTGTGCTGTTTTACTAGCTGTGTGTGGGCTCGATAACGCCTTCGGCTAACATCTCCCTAATCTGTTCTTTGATGATGGTTCACTGGTGGGGTTTGTAACTGCGTGGTCCTGCGAAAAGCCGGCGGTCGTGCTCCAATGGTATGGAGTGCTCGATGATAGTAGTCCGTCTTAAGGAGTCAGCATCCGCAAACACGTTCCTTCTTTCTTGGAGGATTTTCTGTACCATTCCCCTGTACTATTCTGGCACTTCATGGTCCAGTTCGTCCAGCTGGACGCCTGGTGTGCAGCTAATGGTTCTTGGTTCTAGTCCATAAATGGTGCATCGTTCCTTTTAGTCAAAATGGATCCTGTGGGCCGCTGGCTCTACTATGGTGTTATGTTCCGTGAGCCAGGGTATGCCCAGTATGGCGTCTTACCGCAGGTCTGCAGACACTAGTGGTGGTAGTATCTACGTCCCTAGTTTGGAGAGTGATGGTCAATTCTCCGAGGGTCTGCCCTGTATGTTGGTGTGTGGCAAGATGAACTGTGTGCTTTGCCAGCCTTATAGCGTCCTCATTCATGAACCCTGTTCTCACAAAGTTATGTGATGCTGCTGTGTCCACTAGTGCTAGAGACACTGGAGGTTATTTAGGGTGATCGGTATCCTGATTATCCAGTGGTTGCCCTTCGTTATCTGCTGTAGCACAATTTGTTGTGGAGTGTGTCTTGTTACAGCTTTGTGTTGACTTGTCTTGTGCGGTTGTTGATGTTTTGGCCTGGGGTGGTGAACGTCTGGCTCGCCTACCCCTCTACCTAGTTTCCCGCTGGTTTCCTGCCATTGTTAACATTTGTCTGTTAACAGTTTTCGAGGTTAGGGCACTCGTTGTTCCAGTGGTATTGCTGGCCTTGCCAGTACCGGCATGGAAAAGGGGGCCTTCCCTTCTTACTGCCGCGTTTGGACGGGCTGGTATGGGGTTAATGGTCTGTCGCTTCCCGCTGTCCTGCTGTTCGGCTGGTGCAACTCCCTTCTGCCAAGTCCAGCTGATGGCTGCAAATTTTCCCTCCATGCACCGTGATCCCAGGATCGTGGTTGATGTGGCCCATCCCTTTCCCTATGATACACTTTATCCACGTTAGCCTGGTCCAGTAAGGCCATGGCCCTCATGAACTGCACCACATCGTTATGGATTAGTGGTGCCAGGGCCAACTTGAACTCGGACCTCACTGTTGAGGCTACCACATCTAAAATGTCTGGGTCCTGCATCTTTGGGTTAAAATGTTTGAGGAGATTAACCTTCCTTGTGATAAATGCTGTTAGTGTTTCACACTCCCCCTGTTTCTCTAGCATATCACGGCTTTGAGACTGTAACAAGGTGTATGCTGAGTTTAACTGTCTTAGGAAGGCACTTTGAAAGTCGGCCCATTGCATGCCGTAGTGGTCAATGGCCCGCCACCATGTACGTGCCTCCTCAGATAACTGTCACCTGATGCAGCTTGGGCTGTGGTGTCAGCTATGAACACTGTCTTCGGTGAAAGAGCATGGTGTCGTTGCCCGAGGTAAGTTTGCCTGCCGTTCACACCCAAAATGTCCTGCGATGTTGTTGACATTGTCCCGATTGGTGGTCCGCACAGTCCGCACACACTCATTGCACCGAAACTTCTCATTGCTGTCCGTGGTCGCGCGTTCGGTTCCTGTGAGACATACAGTGTGGTAATACCTGTGACACTCTATGCAAGTTATTGTCCCTTCACCTATCCCTGCACATATGATTTGCTTCACGCACCTTCGGTTACGAAATATGTCTGATATTGTATTCTCCAAACTTTGTCTAGTTGTTTCGGACTGGAAAAATGTATCTAGTGGCTGTTATCGTTCGCACTGGCACACGTGGCTGTTGATGCCGAAGTTATTTCAGAAAACCCGCAGTCGGTTTCACTCTACACATAACGACAATGGTTTTTATCCGTTTGAAGTGCTGATAATGGCTTTTTTCTATTAATTTCCTGTTGCTGGCTTTAATATTCTGTGTGAGTCGTCGCATATTTGCATCTTCCTATCACGGACAATTATTAGTCCAGAACGGGTTTGTGTTATTCGATTGCCGCTTGCATGTAAGACATAAATTTGTACTTCTACCATTCGATGTCGTCCAGTTCAGTTTTCTGGTATTTAATCTGCAATCGTACAGGTTGCTCGTGGTAAACATGGCGGCTGTTCTATGACTTGTCTCGCGAAATTACCTCTCTAGTATATGTAATCAATTATCTCGTTTCCATTACAAGAGGTTGATTTGGTGGTCTTTGATAAAACTTGTACTGTTTACTGATGAATACTGTCTATTTCTACGTAACAAATTTTTCACATTTTATGTTACAAATTTTTGTTACGGGTTACTTTTGTTGCTGGGAGCTGTTGAAAAAATTTAATGTCCTGCTTGTTACTGCCTGCGTGCTTATTGATGGTTAATTTACTAATTTTAATGTTTCATATTGCCTTTTAACACCGATTCCCTCTGATAAATTTGATTTTTGATTATGAATTAATGAAAGTTTTAGACCTCCTCCAATTCCCCTACCAGCTCTCTACTAGTTTCTTTTCTCCCATTAATAAAGAGCATGGTACCCACCTATCTTTCGCAATAATGAGGTTCCTACAGCGGACTAACATATAACACTTAGTTTTAGAGTAGGTTAGAAAAAAAAACAACCTCCTCAAACAGCAAAAAAAAACATGGCTGAAAAACCCGAATGCATTTTCCTACAAAGCCATGCAGCAACCATATGGTGCAGGTGGGTTGTAGCAGTTTATGATCCCAGCAACCATGTGGTGCATGTGGGTGGTAGCAATTTATGATCGGGGATCCACACTCAATGTATTTAGGGTTTTATTGTTCTTACTTTGTAATGGCTTTTTGAGTCTTGGCCCCTAAGTGGACGCGCCAATTTTGACATGGTCAAGCACTGGCACGGTGAAATTCGCGTCCCTAGGTGGGAAAGCCAACTTGCCTCCTGGTGTTACCAGAGCTGATGATGTATGAAATATGTGCCTGGCGCCACAGCTCTGTTGTGAGATGATGAAATGAGGTTTGTTTCGGTCAACAGCTTAGGGGACTCTGGTTAACACTCTGTCACACACGATGGCGAGACTGTAGGCCACTTTGCACGCCATAATTAAATTGCAAATGAAGCACTTACTATGGTTGTGGAGTTATTTATTCCATGCGACTCCTTAATAAACACAAACTACTTTAGTACAAACATGTGGCCTTAACACACTGAAGAGCCAAAAAAATGGTACACCTGCCTAATTTCATGTTGCCCCCTCCNCTTAATAAACACAAACTACTTTAGTACAAACATGTGGCCTTAACACACTGAAGAGCCAAAAAAATGGTACACCTGCTTAATTTCATGTTGCCCCCCCCCCCTCGAGGCAAACAGAAGTGCCGGAAGACTACGTGGCATGGATTCGACTAATGTGCTGTCATGTTTAATGATTCTCGTCAGTCGTCGTTTGTCCCACACACACGACACTAACCAAGCATCCAGGGTTTTTGTCGTGCTACATGTAACTAGGAGACCTCAGAATTTGCTGCCATTTACCCTGCCATTTTATCTGGGGATAGTCTTCAGGGGTATGTGGTAGTTGTGTAGGCGTCTGATTAGTTAAATGCAATTTGAGCTCTAAGTGAGGTTTTTAAAATGTTACTTTCTTAAGTGTATAATGTTTTTNCCCCCCCCCCCCCCCTTAATCTTCAACCACTTTTGGAATGTATGTTATTTTAGTAAATAGGCAGTGCATTTGAAACCATTTGAAAATTTTGTTAATAATGTGCATATCAAACACACTGCAATTGACCTCAAGCACAGCGTAATCTGTAAACCATTTGATATTTCGTTAATATGTGTATATCAAAAACACTATAGTTAAACTCAAGTACAGTGTAGGTGGGTCTCTTAAAGTTACCTACTAGAAACTCAACTCCAATGCCATATTTTTGTAATTTCCAACACTTCTAACAAATATATATTTTCTTACATCAAAACTCATTTGTCAACACTTAAATTTCTGAAGACACTAACATGCCAGAATGTACCATGGGCATATTTTAGGAAGACTATAAATAAGATAACTGGATGTAAACGAAATCCTAAAACACGTGCTCACTGTCGCCCATAACCAAAACTGGGTGTACGTGGTCTCGCAATTGGTAGGTTTATTAGAAAATTGTTTGATTACAGAACTAATAATATTAGCCAATAATAAACTAGTGAATTTCCAAGCATAAATTGTAATATATATTTATTTCTCATATGATTTGTGCAACACGAAATGCTACGAAAGTTACCTTCCTCGCAACATTATACTATAGTAAACACGATGTTGTGGGATATGGCGATGGTGACTAGAGCGTCTTTATTAAAACCGCCTATCTACATGTTGCTTCACCTACATCACAACAATCCATTTCCTGTTTATTCCCACTTCCATGCTATTAATTTCACGTCTGAAATCATTTGAGAATAATTACAACATTTATGTGAAGCATCAAAATAAGCAGACCTCAACACCTTCGACAGTTTTTGAGGCATCAGTGTATATCAAAGTACAGTCAGAATATTCAGCAACTTTAGCCTTAAATTCTTGCTGAAAAACAATGGGGGAAACAGATCTAGTAGGGAAAAGAAAGATCGGACAAGGAAAACGAAACGAAACATCATACTGCACTCAGTGTAACAATCTAGGTGGAGGGTGAATGAAACGTGCCATCATTAGTAATTCTTTCGGTAGGACGTAACCAAGGTTGCCAACTGCCTATAAGACCATAGTGGGCGTAGAAGAGAAAGCGCCAAGAATAAGTCTGAGGCAAACATGTTGTATAGTCTTCAATTTGTTCACCAAAAGGAGTGGCAGCTGACCGGCAATCGGAATACTGTAATCTAAAACAGACCGAATGGTAGATACATAAAAATAATGTAGAGCATAAAACTAATACCCCAATGATAATGGGCGGGAGCCTTTTAAATACTAATTCTTTTGCGAGATTTGATAATAGTGTATACAACATAGGTAGTCCATCAACCACGGGTTTCTAAAAAGATACCCAAATACCGTACCTTTGTTTACAGGGCGTGACTCTTATCCACAGAATGATTAAAATCATGATCATCAACCCAAAGTGATAAAGAATAAAGGGCCGTAGTCATAGAAGTACAAGCTTTGTCATAGGAGATACATTCCACCCAAAGCACAATATCATCAGCATATTGAAAAGATTGAATATGGGAGCCCACGTGAAATATGATTTCTTGAGTATATAAGATAAAAAGCAAGGGACTAAGGGTACTACTTTGAATAAAACCATTCGACACCTGACTAACAAAATCTTCTCTATCAGGAACTCTAGGCATATAACGACGAATGCTAAACAAAGAAATCATACATCGTAATCCTAGTTTAACTATTTGTCATAAAGAAGTTTAAGATTAACATTATCAAAGGCCGATTTAAATGCTACAAACACAGTACCCAAGACACCCGAATACGTGAAAAACAATATAGCAATAGCATCCAGGGTATTAATACCAGAACGAAAACCAAGTTGTTCTGAACGAAGTAAACATTAATATTCTAATAACCAATTAAGCCTGTGTTTGACCAATTTCGCAAAACGTTTCGCCAAACAACAAAACAGTGCATTCGGACGATAAGACTCTGATGATAGAGGAGATTGACCAGGTTTCAAAATTGAGACCTTTTCAAAATCCCTCCTCACAACAGGGATACAATCATAACAGAACACTTTATCATAGAATTGCGCTAACCAAACGAGAGTGGAGCGAGGAAGGTGCTTAAGGAGATCATAAGATAAGTAATCCAAACCAGGTGTGGTATTACCTGCAGTGGCCTAAATCCTTAATGGCCTAATTCCTCAACTGTAAATGCCTGGTAAAAACCTGATGATCACGTGAAGCAGCATGAGAAAGAACTGAAGGAAAACAGAATGTAGCATCCCCTGGGACGGTATCAAGGGAAATGCGATCCATAAAAGCACAAGGGTGAGGGAAAATTGCTAGGTATGCTGTCCCTCTTTATTAGCGCTAAAGGCTTTAAATTTACCCCATAATGTACGAGAGGGAGTAGTGGAGAAAGTGAAGAACAAAAAGTATTCCAGCTAATCTTTTTGACATTCAGACCACAACTTTCGCGCCTCTGCTTGGCATTTCTTAAGATGTAGATAATTGGCCAATGGAGCCTGGTGTTTATATTGGTGAATTGCATTCAAACGATGGCGATAAACCTCGTCACATTGTCCATCCCACCAAGTGGAAACATGTTTCTGACCACCAATACGAAAAGGGCGAAAAAGGCATAGAACTTTTAGCAGATTCCAAAAGAGATGTATAGAAGACATCATAAACCATATTAATATTAATAACTGTAATCGGAAGGAAATGAGCGGTTGCTTCCGACATTAAGGAAGAGAATTTACACCAATCAGCCCTATTATATATAAATCGGTATCGACAAAACATAGAGGAAGGAGATGGATGAGTTAGTGAAGAAGTGAGGATAATTGAAAAATAATCACTATCTCATTGATTATTATGTACCTACCAGGTTAAGCAGCTGGAATGGCTAGCAGAAACAAAAGTTAAACCAATTACATTTGAGCGGAAATGTGGAGGCCCGAGCCATGTAGATCGCGTACTATTCAGTAAAGTAAATTATGATATAAATAAAAATTCTGCCAAATGGTGACCAGAAACATTCTCGAAAATATTACCCCACAAACGATGGCTGCAATTGAAATTGCCACCTACAATTACAGGATGTGGAAACTGGGAAAAGAAAGATGCCCAATCTTGTTCTGAACATCGTAACTTAGGATGGATATATATCGAGATGATAGTCTTGTATATCGAGACGATATTGAAGACGATATTGAATATGATGACAATATCGAGACGATATTGAAGCACCCGAAAGTCGACCGAATTGGCACCGCATCAATGCCATGAAACTGTCAGGATAAGAAATTTTAAAAATCTCACCAGCATACATATTCCTTAAATATATAGCCATCCCCCTGTCATCCTTAGGGGAGACGAAAGACTGAAAGGATCTGATATAGAGAAATGAGGTGCATAACATCCGGGTCTCAGACAGTAGAACAACATCTGTATTATGAGCATCGAAATAATGAAGGAGGGGAAATCTATTAGATAGAGATCTAGCGTTCCACTGGACGGCGCAAAAACCTGAAGGAAACAAGGGTAGCATGATAGTGGAAAACAATAGCAGATACACTCACCTCAAAAAGACACATCCCGTTATAGGATAATTTGAAGAAATTATTGAACAAGACTGTACCTGTCAAAATTTTAATTCGAATTTTTTTTTGCAATGGTGATCATAAACTCAATTGTGTCGATCAATGAATTCAATTTGTCGTTATGTAGTCGAGGGATTTCACGTATCTCAGCGGGCGGAACCTCTTCAGGTAGTGGAGCACGAACAGGAAAAGGAAAATTGTCGACAGCATCTGGTTTGAATTGTGCATATTAGTTTCTAATATTAAATGTAGGAGTAACAATATTGGAAGTCACCGGAGGTAGTACCTTATAACAAACAGTATATACATCGGACCTCACTGTGGTCATTCGGGAGGGTCGTGTGGATCCCTGTATCGATAACGAATACGAAGTTGGGAAAGCCGGAGGTGCTGACGTGGGATGGAGAACTGATGATGTAGGCAGTGGTGGATAATGAGCCAATGAGGTGGCTGGCAAAATAATTGGATGCGATGGTTGTTGTTGCTGCACGGGGATAACCCTGAAATACGGCTGGAGTTTCGCTTTAGCATTAGCACAAGGCAAGTAGTAGTACGCCATGACACATTTTAACTGGCATTGCATTTCCCAAACTGGGCATTTAGCCTTGTCATGTGCCATGTGTTGACCAGAGCAGTTCATACATACAGTTGTATTTGCAGTGGTACATTCTGATGTAACATGAGGTTGAGAACAGGCAGGTCAACGAACATTCTTTGCGCGGCAGTGTTTTTGGGTATGCCCGAAGGGGAAACACCGAAAACACTGCAACACAAATTGTACCCGAGGAGTGACTTTATNCAGTGTTTTTGGGTATGCCCGAAGGGGAAACACCGAAAACACTGCAACACAAATTGTACCCGAGGAGTGACTTTATATATATCGTTATGTATTATAATTTCAGTAGGTAAGTTTTGCACTTCAAAGGTCAGACTCACCAGTCAGATAGGAACTCGTTCCGATAAAGTTTTATTAACCACATGTTTGGATAACCTCTCTATTGATAAAATCTTGTAATCGCATTCTAAACCTTCACGAAAATCATCTGTTGACATATCGGTAGGAATGCCATATATCTAACCTTAGCGTTGTACAAGACTAGTAGGGATAGTTACAGATACATTCAATTTCGTTGGTAATTCTGAAGACATAAACTCATTCATTGGCTGCAATACCTGCTTGTTGGATATGTAAAATATCTCGGTTGGTATGAAGATTGCGACATAGTTTGTTAATCGAAATCCATTGCTTACCTGCGGTCAATATTTATAGATAAAAAAAAAACTAATTCCACCACATGATTATGCCGAAGTTTTGCAGTGTATATGGATTTACATTGTGTTTATGATCCCAAAGTCTTAAATTCTCTGATTATATCTTATTAACATAGTGTATTTAAGGCTTTGTATTCTTCTACTCCACATAAGGAAGTACTTATATGGTTCATATGGGAACAGTGTGTTCTTTTGGATAAACTAAATGTTCCTGTCTTCTTAATGTGGGTATTAGAGCATATCGGTATTTAGGGGAATGAGATGGTGGATAAACTTGTTAAATTGAGTGTTTTACAGAATGTCTCGAAGTCCCTACTTTCTTATTCGGTTTTATATGCCTTATTAACCAGGGAAATTTCTCGACATTGGAAACAAATACTTCGGTTTCTAACACCTTATATGTACAATTATTCCCTGCATATTATTGGCAAACATATCATCATTGTAGTTCCCGTGTTTTAGGAGTTACTTCTTTTCGTCTCCTTTGAGGTCATAATACATCTCAGTCTCATTTGTATAAACTTCATATAGTCTCTAAATCCTTCCTGTGTATGTGGGGCCCCTAGTGCAGATTTGACTCATCTCTTGTTTCAGTGTTCTACTGGAGGTGACAGAAGTTCTTTGTATGCTGCTCTTTGTAGGTTTCGTATCTTTTCTCCTGTCTCTTACACTTCGGTCCTTTTTCATGACCCTCGGGTAGTTTGTGTCGTTCTCTCTCGATTTTTTCTTGCACCTCTTATTGTTATTTGATCTTAAGAATTTGGTGTCCTGTTAGACGCCCTCGGTGACCGCCACACTCTTTCCTTGCTATCTCCTGTACCATGGCCTTTCTTTCCCTCCATATTTGATGAGCCTCTTCTGAGAAGAGTAGTATTTGTGATCCCATCTAGTATTTCTCCTTCGTTATCCTCTATTTGTCTGTTTNTTTTTTCTTATTTTCAGGAAAGCCCCTCAAGTAGAATTTTACCAACCACTCTCCTAACTTTTCAAATCGTAGATAACTCGATTACTCGTACTATACATGATAACTGTGTACTGATGAAGCTTTTGGTTAGATCACTCAGATAAAACTTTTAGAAATACTTTGGCTACCATTCGATATTTCTTGAGAACGCATATAAATCGTATTCTTAAAAAATTTTGAACTAAAATACTTCTAGCTTCTAATGGTCGTGGTCGGTAGACGATCGGAAGGTTGCCCCCCTTGTCCTCACACTATGCAGTACGGAACATGGCCGACCTTCCGTAACACGTCTACCACATTGTGCGACTAAATTGTTCATTTTCAGGGATTTTCTTAAACTTTTTAGTTTTTTTTTGTGAGATGTGCTCAAGTGTAGATTGTAGCTGGAAGCAAGAGAAATAAATTTGGGTTATGGTCAGAGTAAATAGATACTTAAAGGTTGTGTTGGATAAATTGCGGAGCTCTTACCCCCCCCAATTTTTTTTATAAGTAAACGTTTTGTTTTCATTACACGTTTGAATCAGTTATTTTAAGCATTAGTGTTCCATTTGTGGCTGTGTATTTATTTTTAATTTTTCGAAGTGTGATACTATTATTTGGAAACGTGTATTTTAATATGATATCCGACACTCTGACAGAAAATTGTGAAACTTGCGTTGTGTGTTTCAAGAATGTTACTATATTCTCAGTGGGCGACTGTGATCATGCAGTATGTTACGAGTGTTCAACGAGAATGCGTGTTCTGTGTCGTCAAAATGAATGTCCCATATGTAGGCAAGACATGCCAAAGGTAAGTAATAGGTCGTGTAATTTAGATATTCCACCAAAAGTTCTTAACGTTTGTTTCAACAAGATGTCTGTTACAGGTTATTTTCATTAAAAAAGTTCGTCCGTTTAAAGACATTACCAGTTATACATATCCGATGGACAAAAAATTTAAAATATGTTTCGAGAGTCAGGATATTCAGGCAGCTTACGACAAATTACTGGAACATGTATGCACGATTTGCCGGAACAGGCCAGCGTTCAGAACATTTCAAAACCTGAAGGATCATATGCGAAAGGAGCATGAATTGCAGTACTGTGATTTGTGTGTGGCAAATTTGAATGTAAGTGAAATTCATTACTTAAAGTTTATTAGATTGTAAGTAATTTTGCATGGTTATCTGTTATAGCTTATGTTTGGAGGAGCAACCATAATCGTTGAGTACAATGCATTCTCTAGTGAAGTAAATTCATAGTGTTTACCATGTTTATTATACAGGTTAGTTTAGTTTATTTTACTTCCATGAGATCTTTGCATGAATGTTTGCTTTTAGGAACTGGGTGTTATTCTGCGTCAAATCAACAGATTTTACAAAAAGGTTTTGCCACATTTTAGATTTTGATGAAATTTGGTAGGTTATATCTACCAATCTTCTAGACTCTAAAACCATTTTTGGTAGTTATTCAGAATAGGAGCATTTCTGAAAACAAAAGAAAAAAGCACGGAAGTTTTATATTTCCACTCTACTAATTACACAGAACCCGAATTTACTAGGGGCAGTAACGTATTACCAATACGAAACACAAATACGAAAGTGGGGAGGGTCTATGAAGTTCAAGGAAATTGTGGGGTAAAATCACTAAAAATACACCCACAAAAAATACAAAAATACCTCAATTTAACATTTGTCCACCCAATTTCCTAATATGGGCCCACCTAACCTAACTAAACTTAACCCCACGATGAGCGAATCACAATTTGACATTTTTACTCTAACCTTGGATTGTAGGGTGATAATCTAACCTAGGGTTTTAATCTAACCTGATGGAAATGTCATAGACCCTTAAAAGTAACATAAATGGGTTCTGCACAGTTTACCTTTTTAACATTGAGAAGGGCGTAATGGTAAAATAAGTAGAACGTACTAAATAAACCCAACAATCCTCTTTTAGATTAACACCCTACATTACTAGGCTAGATTAAAACCCAACAATCCTAGGTTAGATTAAAACCTTACAATCCTAGGTTAGAATAAAAATGTAAAGTAGTGATTCACTGATTGTGGGGTTAGGTAAAGTTAGTTTAGGTGGGCACATATTACGAAATTTGTACTTGTGGTTTGTTACGGTAATATGTTAATCCCCCTAGTAAATTTGTGTTCTGTGTAATTCGTAGAGTGGAAAAATACCAATTTACATGATTTTTTCTTTTATTTTCAGAAAACCCCTATTCTGAATAATTACAGAAATGCCAATAGAACAAGATCATTCAATTGTAATACAGTAACTGTACAATCATGCAATACAAAATTCTCGCTCTGAACTGCATGAATTGTCATTCACAATCTTCTTTTTAAACACTGAAACTAAAAGAATAAACCAAAATCAAACTGGTATAGGGACGGCAACACAACACACAATCTATAAGCTCTTCGTCAGATCAATAACTGAGCAGGAGAGCTGGGCCTATAGCATTCCAGAATTGTTGCTATATAGTGGATGACTAATGACTGCATGCCAACAAGGTGTTTCACCAGCCAGCCAAACACACATCCTTGTTCACATACCTCCCCTCAGGGCACAAGGACCAGTGATCTGCCACTTCAAAGGTTCATGGTACCTAAGCTCATGGGAGTAACATACATTTTTTTTTTGTTTTAAAGTACACTGTAAGGACTTGGTATTCTAGCATTAAAAAATTTTTAAAACCTGTCCCACGTGTATTTTCTTAGCTCTGAAAATGGCAATTTAGGTAATTATTAAGTTTAGGGGCTTTTCTGAAAAACACATTAAAAATTCAAAATTATGATATATTTCCACTCTACTAATGATGCAGAACACGAATATACTAGGGGCATTAACGTCCGACTAATTTCGTAATATGTGCCCACCTAACCTAACAGAACCTAACCCCACGATGGGTGAATCACTATTTTACATTTTTAAACTAACCTAGGACTGTTGGGTTTTACACTAACCTAGGATTGTGGGTTTTTACACTATCCTAGGATATTAGGGTTTTTTATACTAACCTAGGATGTGTGGGTTTTACACTAAAGTACGAATGTAGGATTGTAGGGATTTAAAAGAACCGTAAAACACACCAAAATAATTTAAATTGACTCACCTAGGTAGGGGGCTGGTATAATTCCTCTGACGTTAATAGATGTAAACAAACATATTTCGCAAGTTTTTTAAATATGTTATACTTATTTTAACATTACGGCGTCTTGAATATGAACAAGGTAAGCTGTGCAGAACCCGTTATGCAACTTTTGTTGGTCTAGGACATTTCTTTCAGAAACGTAAACGAACTGGCTATACTGTTCATTTCACAATTTTGTTAAATTTTTTAAATATGTTGTACTTATTTTAAAGCTACGCCCCTAGTATATTCGTGTTCTACGTGATTAGTAAAGTAGAAATATATACTAATTTTGAATTTTTATTGTGTTTTTCAGAAAAGCCCCTAAACTTAATAATTACCGCAATTTTCAAAATTTATGAAATTTTTTCTGCACATATTACTCATACATGAGCTGAAAAGGGAAAAATACTGGCGTGTTCCTTTGAATCTTTCATTGTGTTTTTTAAGTCTAAAAATCTAAATAAAAAAATCACCCTAAGCAAGCACCAAAATTTCTGCTTAGGATTAATTTACCTAACTTCTGCTAAACGAAAAAAAAGTACATTCCTTAAGCTTTCAAATGACTTCTAGCTGACATTGTTCCTAATCCAAATTAAAGTTTATACAGATTTTAGAAAATAATACTGAAATGCCTTGTCTTTGCTTGTCCGTGCTGCAAACAGTAGGTTATATCAAAGAAAGTAAATTTTTTGAAGTCGAGACGATTGGTGCATATAACCTACCAAATCAGAAATGGTGTGGCAAAGCCGATTTGTTTTTTCCCCATAGAATGACCGTTGTATAAGTGATAGCGACCATGGACGACTGCACCAATTTATTTACTTCATTCATTTTACACTAATTGTACGTGAAAACATATGCAACAATTGGGAGGGGGGAGGGAGATATGCTGGTAAATCAGTGTCGCCCCGTGCACTTGTTATCGCTTATGCTTCAGGAAACAAGAGTGGTTCAGATTTTGTGTGAAGTCTCGGATCTGTATCTATATTTTGGGATGAGAGTAGGGCAGGGAAATTTTGCAAAACATAATGTAATATTAAAACCTGTAAGCCACAGTGACATTATTTTACTTGCCTATTTTGCTGATGCATAAAACGACTTGGCAGCTGGATGAAGTGGTCACATACATATTCTTTTCTCGGGAAACTAAAAGTTGAAACATGAATTCCGCCAAGTATCAGACGATATGCAAATTGGTAAGCATCCAAATAACACCCTCTGCATAGCTGACTTGAATCCCCCGAAACCTCGCACATTCCATATCCATTTGTAAATCCCAATTATTCACACAATAAAATTAGGAAAAAAATAGATAGTGAATGCAACAAAACTCTTCTCAGCACGTACCGTACACTTTGATCCAACAGCTATCAGAGTCTAAATTGGTAATCATCCAGAGTAACTGCTTTTCTGTAACCCTCTCCCCACACAAATGGGGTATATTTCCACTCTACTAATTACGCAGAACATGAATATACTAGGGGCATTAACGTCCGATTAATTTCATAATGTGCCCACCTAACCTAACAGAACCTAACTCCACGATGAGTGAATCACTATTTTACATTTTTAAACTAACCTAGGATTGTTGGGTTTTAAACTAACCTAGGATAGTAGGGTTTTAAACTAACCTTGGATGTTAGGGTTTTAAAATAACCTACAAATTTAGTCTAACCTAGGATGTTAGGGTTTTAAAGGAACCGTAAAACACTGGAAGAATATGAATTAATTCACCTAGGTAGGCTGCGGATACAATTCCTCTGTCCTCTGCCAATTCAACTGTTGTACACCTTACCTCACTCAATGAAATAAGTAACACCTGCCACATATGCGAATATTATGCACAGAAGCACTCGTTCATAGGTGAATATTATGCACAGAAGCACTCGTTCTTGCACTCTCAGTTTTTAAATCAATCAGATTTGGACGTCACAACTCGCGCCCTCAACGACACAACCCACACTGAGGAGTATCTTAACTCCTTCAAAAAATTCCATTACAATTACGTCTTATGACCGTGATGACGGCATCAAAGACCCACAGCCAATAAGGTGACGGCACAAATCATGGCATCACCAAAAATTATGGTGTCCGACGTAAACAAAGCTGCGAACCACTCGTACTTTTAACTATTTTATTTAATACGTTCTACTTATTTTAACATTACGCCCTCCTGAATATTAACAAAGTAAGCTGTGCAGAACCCATTAATGCTACTTTTGTTGGTCTAGGATGTTTCCTTCAGAAAAGCCGCTACTCTGGATAATTACCCCTAAATTTTCCACAGTTATTGCAGGGTCATAGTTGCTTCTGATGTGGCGCCGCAGAGGATACACCTAGGAACGGGATAAGGGATGTCTGTCGTTACTTAAGTTATGGGAAAGTGACTACAATATTGAACTTCTACGCCAAGTTTAACAGATATACTAATGCCTAACTGTACTAGCTGATTGAACTTACTTATATTGAAACAACTCTGCTATCTAACACAAATTAAGCCAAAGAATAATCAACAACCATTCGTACTCGCATTGTTACAGCTGTACGGTGACTATGAATCAAAGCTGGAAAATTGCACAAAGGATATTGCTCAGTTCAGCCAATATCCTTCTAACCTTCTCTATTGAGTTCCCATAAACTCTTCCTGGGCTGATGATGGTCAATGTCACCTCTCTCTGCTGATCTCACGCGAACCGACTGACCTTAAGCAGTATGTCTCCTTTGCCTAAATCTTGTTACCTGAACTCTGGCCATGCCTTGCACATGTCGCTTCCTTGCACCCCTGATCAGGGGGCTGAGTCATGCAGCCGTCATTCTCCCCGCGGTCCGTGATTCAGAATTAATCATAAATGCAGCCTCGTGTAAGAACTGTAATCCTCACTTCCCAAGCAAGCTACGGACATGTCTGCTATTACATTTTGAAAAATATAATAAAATTACAGTTGATTCTTTCCATATCACATAACATGTCATAATTATTTTGTTTTGGCAAATTCAATTATGTTACGATAATAGACAGCTGTGGGCATAATTAGTATATTACAAGTGAATAGTTCATAATATCAATATAATTAATATCTCTTTAATAAAGTATATGTTATGTTAAATAAGGAGAAAGAATTATTTTTAGTTACTAAAAGATGTAATTAAAAGATGTCTTAAACGAAACCATTCTCTTAAAAAATTATACGAGGTCCAACATTGAGAGCTATTATTATACTTCAAAGGGAGGGGAGGGAGGCCATCTTTTGACAGCTGTTTGGAACCATACCAACCCAGATAGCCTACCATCATGGTTGTGATTCAAGGTTGGTGCTTTCTTATTAGTATTCACTGTTTAGATTTGTTCTGTAATGAGCAACTATTTTGTATATTGCATACTGCACATTTATAAACACACAATTCAACGTAATATACCAGAAAAAAAAATTATTACAGTACAAATGCCAATGTGGTGACAATGCCAACCTCTGCAGTCTTCTACATGGTGGACACGGCATACATTTTTCAATATTGTGTACATGCATTGTGTGTTGCATGTAAATAATTAATTGTCATATAACTTCAATAATAATATAAATTTTATGCACATGGGCTAATCGTAATGAAATTGATGGGAATTTGAAATGCACTTGTTTGAGAACTATATTGTTATTGGCTTGAAATTGGAATGGAAAACTACAGAGGATAAAAATCAAGTTCAGTGAACTCATTCAGTCTTGAATTATATGCTTGTCCGAATTTGATTGTGACTGTAAAATTTCCGTGACTTACTTTCCTTGAAAAATGTTACAAGGCAGTGAGTGAACATCCATTATGTGACGTCACATCATTGGCAGCTACTGCAATTGCCACAGCGGGTTTATGAAGTTTTGATACATTTCTTGAATATGCACTAATTTGAAGGAAGCATGTAAGTAATCTGTAGGAGCACAGCTTAAGAAATCAGTTGTGCCAATTTTCAGTGTTCTGTGGAGAGGTAGGAAGATAAATCGTTCATATATGAAAAACTCTAACTACTGCTTTTTGGTGAAAGCTATCATAATGAGTCAAATGCCAAAATTATAATTTATTGGGCTTGTAGGACTACTACACAAAATTGCTCTTTTGATAAAAAGAAGATAAATATTTCATCCTATAGAGATGTAAACAAATATTTTTGAAATATATTTCTATGCAAATTTTTTTCTGTATGTTAAGTATGTACAGTAGAACCTCGATTATCCGGGGTAATGGCGGGGAGGGGTAGCACGGATAATTGAGACACTTTTTATTTAACGAATTACGAATGTACTGTAATATGGGTTTACAATGTCATGTTATAACATTATCACTGCTTGAAATATGAAGTAAGGAGTCTTTGTTTTTTGCGGTTTGAAATTGTTTTCCTTACTTCAGTTCTAATTTTTGTCAAATTCATGACGTCATGGAAGTCAAAATTTTCCTGTTCGTAGTTCAGGAGGATATCAACTGCTTCCATTCCTTGACTTTCTTCTTCTTCACCGCCAACACTGTCATCATTGTCATTCTCATCGTCCTCTGAATCATCCTGTTGTGTAGGTGGAGTACTGCTTGTGCTGCCATAACGAGCTGCTATGTCACTGTCACTTAGACGTTCGAATCCCTCTTCATTAACATCTTTTTGTAGCCAATCAACAATATCCTCTTTATCAACGTTAGTGAAATCTGGAATTGATGTGGCAAGCTCAAGACAAGCTTCTATATCCCCCTCTTCTATATTTTCTTCGTCATCATAACCTTGATCTAAGATTTTTGCCCACGAAAGTCTTAACGTACTTGCAGGTGTGTTTTCCCAAGCCTCACATACTGCGAAAATGGCGTCTTTAATGGTCCACTTTTTCAGAAAATCTTTCAATGAATCAAAATTGTAATTTTCCTGTAAAATAAAACGGAGAAAAATCTTTTTGTACCTTCTTTTCAAACAGGAAATCACGCCTTGATCCATTGGCTGGATTAAGGAAGTCACGTTAGGTGGTAGGTAGTAGACAAAAATTTGACCATCCTTTGTTTTCAGGGTAGAGGCTGAGGGGTGTGAAGGGGCATTATCAAGCAGAAGAACAGCTTTTTTTGGTATCCCTTTCTCATCCAGAAATTTTGTTACAGATGGTACAAAAACGTTGAAAAACCATTCACGAAAAATAGCCTGGTTCATCCAAGCTTTTGGGTGATTGTAATAGTCACATGGAAAACATCTCATTTCTGTTCCTTTAAAAGATCTTGGTTTTTTAGCTTTCCCAATTACGGTTAATTTGAGCTTGTGTGTCCCAGTCGCATTTGAACACGTCATAATGGTCAGTCGTTCTTTGCTAGATTTGTGTCCAGGAGCTGATTTTTCAGATCGCGCAGCGAGTGATTTTGAGGGTAGCATTTTCCAGAATAGACCTGACTCATCTGCGTTGAACACTTGGTCAGGGGACAGATTCAACGTTGAAAGCAATGAATTGAATTCCTCATTGAACAATGTTGCAGCAGTCAAGTCTCCACTCAGAGATTCGCCTTGGATGTCCAACTGTCTTATACCATGTCAAGTTTTGAACATAAATAACCAGCCCTGGGAAGCATTAAATTTTTCCTCAATTTTCAAATTTTTAATGAAACCATTCTGCCGTTTTACAAACCATTGGCCCAGAAATTGGAATTCCTTCAGTACGCTTCTGTTTAAACCACTCAAAAAGAGCAGATTCCATGTCAGATAATGATTACTTTTTCATAGTTTTTTTCGCAGCTGATAGCTCAGAAGTGGATTCTGCAGAAGATATGAACTTGAGAATGTCATTTTTTTGCTTGATTAAGTCACGCACTATCTGTTCACCCACACAGCTCGTCCGCAAGTTTTTTTGCACTTTCACTACAATCTACAGCACGGTTTATAATCAATACTTTTTTCTCTAGAGAAAGCACGACACGTTTACGTTTAGCCCTCATTGTTTACCGCTCGGAAGGACTATGTAAAGCGATGGCCAGAATCAAACTGAGAAGTGTGAAATGAACAATTGAGCCGTTTGAAAAGGAAGAGAAGAGGGGACAATTTCTTAGACTAAAGTATGGCCGCTTACTAGCTAAANCTCTAGAGAAAGCACGACACGTTTACGTTTAGCACTCATTGTTGACCGCTCGGAAGGACTATGTAAAGCGACGGCCAGAACCAAACTGAGAAGTGTGAAATGAACAATTGAGCCGTTTGAAAAGGAAGAGAAGAGGGGACAATTTCTTAGACTAAAGTATGGCCGCTTACTAGCTAAATTCCTAAAAAATTTTAATAAAGGTTCGGCTGCATTTTTTTCTCGGTAGTACCGGGTCGCTGTCTGAAGTTTCTAGGAACTTATATACATCAAACTTCCTGCTTACTCGCCTATGCCTTTCCTTTGTGCCTGTACGTTTTTTAGAATTAAACCCCGTACAAAAACAAAAAAAAAAAAATTCTCCCGGAATAGTGAGCACTGTTAATCGCGAACACGGATAATCGAGGTTCTACTTTATTGCATTTTTTTTTTGCATATGAAATTACCCATAATTTGTTTAGAATGTTATAATGGATAAATTTTATACATGCAAAAAAATTGTTTTAGTTTTCCCAGAAGTTTTATAAATCCCTTTTATTTTATTACCAGACTGTCATGTTTGGGAGCCTAGTAACAACTGCAAGTGTTAAGTTCTGCAGGTAGCCACTTTGTTGTACAAGTACATTAGTAATGCAACCAGCAGTTCTGAGAGGTACTATGTGTGTGTGTGTTTGAGTGTGCAGATGTGTGTGTATGTGCAGATCTTCACAGCAGAGAGGCGCTGCTACACGAGGCCAGAATTGGCTCTGCACAGGCGGAAAGGAGATCCAGATGACAGGTCTCACAAAGGTCATCCAATGTGTGAGTTCTGCCAGCAACGCTACATGGACAACGATGAGTTGTTCAGGCACCTGCGCCGTGATCATCTGTTTTGCCACTTTTGTGATGCTGATGGCTATCATCGTTTCTACAGGTAAAGTTCCTACTCTCACTATCACATGGCTCTTCTCCTGTTGACATATTGCATTGACTCATAGTATTTTTCAGGTTGTTTAGACTAGTAGTGCCACTTTCATTATACGGTAATTGTGTTTTCTTGTACAGTTTCTACGTTGTATTTCTAAAGTTAATCCTCACAAGAGGATTTGTGTGGACCAATAATGTATAAACTGTAAACAGCAGTGTGACCTTTCATTTTTTTGTTGTACTAGTGAGAATGTTTTCATCACTCATTCTAGATAATGCAGGATGAAGTTATATTACACTAGAAATTCATCTTGTGTTTCAGCTTTTAAAACAACAGAACATTACTTTAATAGGCTTTACAGTCAGCTTTAAATAAAACCAACCAACCTGTGATCGTCGTGAAAGGTAACTGATCAGGATGCATTTGGGATCTGAAGTTTTTTCAGGCCATCATTTCATGTTTTTGTCCTCGTCTTCTTTCTTCTTTTTTCTTCTTCCATCTTATCTTTCTTGTTCCATCTCACCAGGTCCAGTCGCATATTGTGTTTATAAAGCATCACATGTCAGGGCAGTGTACTTTTTCTTAATGAGGGTCTGTCCTCATCACCGAGTACTGCTTCCAAATTGTGTAACCATACATGGTGCTTATGTTGGTGACTGTCTAGAGAACCATTCTCACTGGCCCAGCAGGTAAATCTAGGTGTGCAGCCTATGTCCACATACATGTACATCCATGTAACATCAATTGGTGCCATCCTGGTGGGAGGAGTTATCAAGACCAACTAACCAATACGCCTGGACTTGTCAGGATGATGTGTTACTGCTATACAGAGGAGGTAGGTGTAATCAAATCACAGGCCCCCTGAAATGGCACCTAAGGATGTATTCTATAGTGGAGACAGTAGGCTGGGTTGTTCTCCCAGGTTCTGAAGTAAAACCAGCTTCACTCAGGATGTAACAATTTTGCCCCTGGTGCAGTAATATTGAAGCAGTAAATTACTGCAAATAACAGGAAGAGTTTGCTATTCTTATTGTAGGTTGGTGGGAGTTAATCATCATCCTAATGATACAGACCATGAGGTGTTTCGAAGTGCTGGCTTATAATTCATTCCAAACAGCAGGTCAAGGTTGAGTGCCACTATAAAAGGCATATGACCAGACATAGGTGTCGCCAGAGTTGGCCAGTGTTCTGATAACAGATGAATGGTCCCATTCAAACCACCCAGGAGCCAAAACATAACCTGTCTCGTGTGGCCAAGGCAAGCCTAGATGCATCTGCAAAGTTTCCATCTAAGACATTGGAGTACATCTTCTGATATCTGCAATGAAATCAACAAATAAAAAAACTAGAAATACCATGATTATCAATTCCTTTATCTTGTTCTTGAGTGTTGTAACTTTCCAAATGGGTAGTCCAGCGCATACACATACCGCCCCATGGTCATACTTATGACTGTGTATTCTAAAGACACACAAACAGTGGTTCCTAAACAGCTATGGAAAAAGACAGCACAGTGATGTGGCAAGTGATATGGATTGTAATTAAGGAGTAAACACAAACACATCTAATTCAGTGAAGTTAACCCATGCCATGTTCCCAGGCTATAAAATTTTTATAAACATCTCCAGAAACATTACGTGTTAAGTTGAAAAAATTGATGGTGCAGCTGGTGATGTCTGGTTATAGACGACAAAAAGATGAAGGCAAGGGATAAGCTATTGATTGAGACAACAAATGCCATGCAGCATTATGACAATAGTTGCTAATCGAGATAAAATNGGCAAGGGATAAGCTATTGATTGAGACAACAAATGCCATGCAGCATTATGACAATAGTTGCTAATCGAGATAAAACCCACATTTCCTCAACTTGTGTCATTTAGTATCCTGACATAATCATTATCCGTGAATTTATTGACATTCAGAATCCATGACCTGCCAAGTGTTGAAAGTTTTGACGTGTAAATGTTTACTTGAAACATTCTGTCCCGGTACCACTATGTTGCTATAACTGACAGAAAGATGGTTGCTCATCAGCAAACTCCAGGCATTCTGCAGTTTGCTCAAAATGTGCAGAGCCACTTCATTCTGATACACCACAGTGCAAGTAGTCATTGCATCGACTGCCTGAATGGTCATCCTGTGATGCACTGCCTGTTTGTAAGGTATCCGAAAAATGTGAGCCACTGAGAATGTCTTAATTGATAAGGTACGAAAGAGTTTGGAGTCATACAAGGCTCTAAGCTTGCAATGCCATACAGTTTGTCCCCAATGCTCAATTGTCAGTGTAGGATGAATGTACCCAAACACTTCATCTAACTACAGAGTCCAGAGTATCTTTGAATGTACGAGGGGGGACCCAAAAGTAACAGGAATTTGGCTGCGGTGGGGAGGGAGAGTGGGGAACTCATTGTTCGGCCAGGTAGGTGTCCGTTAGGGACACGTCTCCTGAGTTAGTGTGTGAAGTTCTGTCGCTGTGAGTGCATCGGTTCTCCCAGGGGAATTTTTTTAGTGAAATAACTTTTTTCCATTTCGGCGAAAACGTGATGGCCGATTGTTGAGAGCAACGCGCTGCTGTGAAATTTTGTTTCCTGTTGGGGAAATCGGCCGCGGAAACTCTCGTAATGCTTAAGACTGCTTATGGGGATGCTGTCCTAAGTAAAACCAGAGTCTACGAGTGGTTTTCACATTTTAAAAATGGAGAAATGTCAATTGAAGACCAACCCCGTTCAGGACGCCCCTCAACGTCAAAAAGTGACGAAAACGTTGACAAAATCAATGCTCTCGTTCGTGAAGACCATCGCCGAACCATTGATCAACTCTGTGAGATGTCTGGAATATCATGGAGTTCAATTCAGAGGATTTTATCCAAAGATTTGCACATGAGAAGAGTTGCAGCCAAATTTGTCCCTCGCCTTCTCACAGGCGAGCAAAGGGAGCGTCGACTTCAGGCATGTTTTGAGCTTCAAAATCAGCTCAAAGAGGACCCTGAACTTTTTTCCTAGGTGGTTACTGGTGATGAATTGTGGTGCTATGGATACGACCCCGAAACAAAGCAGCAATCAAGCCAGTAGAAGACACCTGGCTCTCCTCGTCCCAAAAAACTCGCCAAGTGAAGTCAAACATCAAGACAATGCTCATTTGTTTCTTCTATTGCAGAGGTGTTGTGCACGCGGATTTTGTTCCCCCAGGTCAAACTGTGAACCAAAAGTTCTACTTGGAGGTTTTGAAAAGATTGAGGGAGAGTATCTGGAGGAAAAGGGCAGATCTTTGGCGCACAAGCGACTGGTTCTTCCATCATGACAACGCGCCGGCCTCCACCACTCTCTCCGTAAAGCAGTTTTTGACCAAAAACGGCATGACACCAATCGTCCACCCCCCCTACTCACCGGATCTAGCCCCCTGTGATTTCTTTTTGTTCCCAGACTCAAAAGGGACATGAAAGGAAAGCGTTTTGCCACTGTGGAGGAGGAGGTAAAACAAAATTCGCTGGAAGGCCTAAAGAACATCCCAATAAGTGAATTTAAAAAATGTTTTGGACAATGGAAGGATCGTTTGCAGAGGTGCATTGTGGTCAAGGGAGAATACTTTGAAAGTGATCAAAATTTGGTGTACAAATATTAAGAAATAAAGAAGTTATGATGAAATTCCCGGTTTTTTTGGGTCCCCCCTCGTATTAAAGCTGTAATGAGTTCATATTGTAGAAGTCGAAGGTACATATGTAACTAAAATGCTAAAAAAATTCTCTTAGAAGGATTTAGTCATAGCAAACTCATTCTAAAGCATCCCAGATACAAAATAGCGAGTAGAAGTTATAATTTACTTAGCTTATTGCTACAGTTTGGACAGCAGGAGGCTGATTAAATATAACTACTGCACAGATGCAGCACAGAGCAAGGAAAGTTTCTGTGCACTTGCGCCAGTAATCAAAATTGGAAATACACCAGATGCAAGTGGTTGCAAGTCTTCGCTATCTAGCAACTCCATTTCCTTTCGCCTTTTTCAGGAGCCAATAAGATATTTTGTAATATGGTAATTTGGGCATCATTGGCACCCTTCAGAAACAGCCTGCCTTGGCTAACAGTTGTTTATTTCTTGCCTGGTCATCTGTGCATACCTACTGCTGCTATGGTGCATACAAATAGGATACAGGGTTGCTTATTATCTACCCTTACCTAGTATGGACATGGATAGGCATCTGTTTTACTAATTGTTGAAGCGGTGACAATTAATGATTAATAAGGTGACATCTACATATTTTCAGCAGACAAGAAATGGAGAGTTTTATTATGTGCACTATTTTGGAAACTGTTGAAGTATATTTCTGCCAGCAAGGAAGAGATGTGACTTTGTATATTAAAACATAAATACTGTGACTGTGTTGGAAATGTTACCAAGTTAATATTGTGTTAACTTTTTTTTATTACTTGTGAATTTCAAAAATATAGGACATAAATTATAAATCAAATAACTTGAAAATATACCTAACTGAAACAAATCACCATTGATGCAACAAGTGCATGAAAACAAAAACATCACACAAAATATGCAACTACTAATACAGCGACACACTACTAAAACTGACAGTTTCTGTTATTTTGTATAACCTACAATTACCTATTTAAGTGCTACTTAAAACTAAAAAAAAATTTCTATAAACTTCTCAAGAAATTTAAGTATTTCAGAAATAGGCTTATCAATTGCAGCAGAACTCCATCCTGCATGAACACAACTGATGCCACTGGATGCTAATTGAATGTTAAAATATCAGCATATTATTAAAACTAGAAAACATTAAAATTATTTTAAGCAACCCATATAATTACAGATTTTGATACTAACAATAATTTCATTTAACACATTTGAAGTAAGTTTTCTCACATGGGCTCTTCACAGTTAACTGAGCATGTTCAAAATAAGCCCATGAGAAAAAATAACTGCCCTTAACTGCACACATTTTTATGTAAGCACTGACTGCAATATCATGAAGTTGGTAGCAAATTATGACAAGTAGTTCCATATCTTGGGTATCCTTGCACTTAACGACCAAATTGCACATCCAGGTCACCATGGCCATTGAGAAAGCTTCTAATTTATGAGGCAATGTGCACTTTGTTACAGTGAAGGCATGTTTACCAGTGATTCAATGGCTGACAGCACACGTGCAGTAGAAAAGGAGCAACCAGCCATTCCAAAAAGAACTCTCTCTCATCACCAGTTTTGCGTTTCTGTGTGCTGTGCAGGTTTGCTGTTTTCCATAATTTAACAGGTACATTGTCTTGTAATGCAAGAAAAGATAGTCAAAGGCCTGTATGGACATCCATGCATACTTAAAAAAACTTTTCCTAAACAGGTACACTTAAAAGCCAAAAAAACTGGTACACCTGCCTAATATCATGTAGGGCCCCCGTGAGCACGCAGAAGTGCCTCAAGACGATGTGGCTTGGACTCGAGTAATGTCTGCAGGAGGCAATTAACACCATGAATCCTGCAGGGCAGTCCACAAATCTATAGGAGTGCGAGGCGGTGGAGATCTCTTCTGAACAGCACGTTGCAAGGCATCCCAGATATGTTCAATAATGTTCATGTCTGGTGATTTAGGTGGCCAATGGAAGTGTCTAAAGTCAAAAGAGTGTTCCTGGAGCCACTCTGTAGCAACTCTCGACGTGTGGGGTATCGCATTCTACTGCTGGAATTGTCCACGTCCGTCGGAATGCACAATGGACATGAATGGGTGCAGGTGATCGGACAGGATGCTTACGTATCTGTCATCTGTCAGTTGTATCAAGACATATCAGGAGTCCCATTTCACATAAACTGCACACGCCCCATACCATGACAGAGCCTCCACCAACTTGAACAGCCCCCTGTTGACATGTAGGGTCTATGGATTCGTGAGGATGTCTCCATACCCGTACATGTCCATCCGCCCGATACAATTGGAAACAAGACACGTCAGATCATGCAACGTGTTTCCAGTCATCAACAGTCCAATGGTGGTGTTGGGGAGCCCAGCCAAGCCGTAAAGAGTTTTGTCGTGCAGTCAACAACGGTACACAAGTGGGCCTTCGGCTTCGAAAGCTCATATCAATGATGGTCCGTTGAATAGTTCGCCCTCTGGCACTTGTTGATGTCAAAGCATTGAAATATGTGCCAATTTGAGAAAGGGTTGCACGTCTGTCACGTTTAATGATTCTCATCAGTCGTCGTTTGTCCCGTTCGTTCATGATCTTTTTCCGCCTGGAGTGATGTCAAGAATTGATGTTTTACCATTTTCCCGATATTCACGGTACACTCGTGAAATTGTCGTACGCGAAAAACCAAATTTTATCGCTACCTCGGAGATGCTATGTCCCATTTCTCGTGCGCCAACTATAACACCACGTTCAAACTCACTTAAATCTTGATAACCTGCCATTGTAGCATCAGTAACCGATCTAGTAACTCTGCCAGACGCTTGTCTTATATAGGNGTAACTCTGCCAGACGCTTGTCTTATATAGGCGCTGCCGACCGCATCACGTTACTCTGATTGGTTCTATACCTCTGTTGTTTGCATACACACGCCTATAACAGTTTAATTTGGCTCTCCAGTTTAATACATTATTCATTGTTATCTACACCAGGGTTTGAGGAGGGAAATATGATAATTTACCCCATTTATCCTGTGCACATTGTGTTCTACTTTCTCCTCAATCTCGTGTGATCATATATGAAAAGAATTTTTCCTCAAAATAAAAACATCTCTCTTACATTACTATTTTACAAGAAAAATATTAAACTAACTAACTAGTTTATTAACCTAAGATGCAGTCGGTTTGCCTTTATTAATTTTTTCTTTCTTTTCTTTCTCCTCCCTGCAATTCTCACTTTGTGTCTCCTTTTTCCTCGCAACCTCCATCATACTGTATTTCATTCTTTTCCTTTTCCCCAATGTCTTGCATCTACCTGTCTTCCTTTTCTTTTTCCTCACAGTTTTTCTGACCCTGTGTTGTAATCTTTTCTTTCGCCTTACAAAATTTTCCCCAAACAACACATTATGGACAGTCATTCTAGGGTACCCCCCCACACTCACAATAACTTTGTACTGTTTGCACTGTGCTATCAACAAACCTTGTCTGGTGTAATAGAGCAGCTGATCCTAACCACAGGTTTAATTAAGTATAAGCATGTTGTTTCATCCCCCATACCGGAGGTCTCCCTTCCAGTGCTACATCTCTCATTGGCGCACATAATTCACAACAGTTAGGTACACTTTTCTCAAAATTATCAGTCTGCTGGAGCAATTGATTTTCATTTAAAAGAACTGAGTAACCTAAAACCTTTATACATTCAATATGAAATACATTGTCATAATCGACACGCTTTACTTACATTGTCACAACCAGTTATAACTTCTTTGTTTACGTCATTGCTATAATCCATTCACGGTATCTTCAATACTTTTGAAACGAACCTTTGAAAAATCACCCTAGGAGTTACATGTTCAAATGGTTATAAAAAAATGGTATATGGAAAAAGGTTTTGTTTTGCTTTTAGCACTGAAGCACTATATAAATTGGTTGTTTTAAGTTTTAAGTATATTTTTTCAATAAATTTTAATAATTTGTTAAAAGTCCGTAAGAATTAACAACGGATTTTGAAGGGACATGTTGGTTATAGCTGAAAAGAAATAGTTCGTAGGTTAAATATTAATATGTATAAATTTAATGCCGTAATTGTAAAGTTAATATTGCTAAACTATATATTTACATTTTTACGTAGCACTCATGGGTAAAGATTTCACCGTTATTAATTGAAATTAAATAAATTTCAGTTGTTGTCCAGCGGACTCGTACACTCCATCTTGTTCGTTTGGGCACGTTTTTTTCAGAAGTATAACCACGCCATATTGGAGACGCTGAATTGTGGTTATAAAACTAACGTAACACATTCTTTCTACTTACAAGATAATTCTAGGTTAAGATGTAATTTTAGTATTAGCGTTGTTATTTCTGCAGTTTATCAAATAAACGTGCAAAATATAGAAAGGCATTTGAATATTTCCGTTACGTTATTCCCTTCGCAAAGAATGCAAAGGAATCGAATTTTGGTCGCCGCCAACTGATAATCGATTATTTTCGAAAGCTTTTTGTGGAGACCAAGAGATGGCAGCACATTAGCGTTGGTTCTTCAGTGCCAAATGTTAGCCGTGACTCGTCTTTCCGCCGCATAGTGTTGTTTTTATGTTGCAGTGAAGAAGCGCGACAGTTCTTGATGGAACAGAGATGTACCTACACCGCAGGTTTCAAAATGAAAGTGATTTTGTTCGCTGAAGAGTTTGGAAATCGAGCCGCGGGCCGTGAATTCGTAGTAAATGAAACGTTAGTGCGGGGCTGGAGGAATTTTTCTCACTTATAAGTCGCACCCCGAGTTTTCAATAAATTTTTTTTTTAATAAAATGTGCCACTTATATGCGATAAAATACGGTACCATTTATCACAGTGAAATCTTTAACCTGAGTGCTACTTCCAAAAGTTTATTATGTAAAATTTAACTTTTTCCTTACAGCAAATATGTAAATAAATCTTAATACAATAAGTAAACTTTAATTAAATTATATAATTAACAGTTCCGATATATACTTCAATCTACCTTTTTGTATGTATTACAACATTTCGCTAAATTGATTAGCATTTTTTAGACATTTAGAGAATTTTATTAAAGTATATGACAGTTGAGATTACATGGCATTGTTTCTCTTCAAAAATAAATTTTGGTAGTTCCCACATGGACACTGTTAATAAAATATTTGACAGTTCCCACAAGGCACTGTTTGTTTACAAAATATTTGACAGTTCCCACATGGCACTGTTTACAAAACGTTTGACAGGTGTCACATGGCAATGTTTTGTTTACATACTGCGGAAGGATACATAATCGGCTCCCTGAAAGTAGATATTTAGCAGGGTTTCAGAAAATCTTGAAGTTACCGTGAATACATTATATTAGCAATTTCAATCTGACTTTGAAAAAATAATATCTATCTTTTTATTACCATTACTTGGGGCAGTAATGTTGTTTCTAACCTATTATTTTCCAATTCAACCTCCCAGTTTTCTACCCTTGTTACAAATCTGGTAATTTTTTCCCAACTTTTTTCTGCAGTATGCCTAATTTTTTGTATTGATTCGTGTTTCAGCTCTTGTTCGGTTGCCCTAATTTCCTGTTTTACCTCCGGTATTTCTTGTTTAACCTCCTTAATTCCTTGTTCAATATGTCTAACTCTTTGTTCTGGTGCTACCAGGATATTAAAAATATTATATTGGTTAGGTGTTTCAGTGAATATTCTGGGGCATTTACCTTATTATTGGAAAACTGTGCCATATTTAATTTTGATTTGACCGAGCATGGATTAAGTGCCGATATTGAACAGATACTTTAATGACATTAGTAAATATTAACAACATAAACTATACTCCAAAATAAATTGTGATGAATTGGTAGCTTTGTTGATGAATTTCGCGATAAGGAATGTTGAATTATTACAGTTTGCACGTTGCTGGAACAGGTGTTTTGGTGATTGTAGTCTGTTGTTTGTTACCTGGATCCTGTGTTGTCTGGAACTGCTGCTTTGCGCCGCTCGCCACTCATGGATTGCGGACTCATTCGGAACTGCCGGTGACCTGTAGTTGATGTTGTGCTGCTATGTTTGTAAACACCGAATCATCAGGTGTTTACTATTATCGCCCCGCGGCTGGGCAGCCATTTTCGTAATCTCACACACGCCAAAATTGGTTACTGGAAATCACAGCTTGGTTTCACTCACTCTGTAGAGACATGAAACTTAAATAAAGGCACCATATTAAAAGTAAAATAAAGAATTCAGGTCTTGGATTATTTCCTCTGTATTTTTATTTCAAGGTCAAAATAAACAGTTCACAATTTTCTATTAATGCAGAGTCACAAACAGTTAGTTCTACGAGACAGATGAGGAAAGGACAGCGCCGCAGTAATTCATTTATTATTCATGTCACTCAAAACTCGCATCGCGAGATAAAATTACGAAGGTAGGAGGGACGTCAGTTCCCTCCTGGCACCCTAGTGACTTCTCACACAGACAGAAATAATTTAGTAGAAAAAAGTTGGTCCGAAAATTGAAGTAAAAAAAAAGTGAAGGTCATGGGTGCTTGCCGGTGTGGGCGAAATTTGCCATGCTCTATGTGTCTTCTGCTAGAGATGGTTGTTGACTGTTAGTAGGCGGCAGGTGCTTGGGGCTAAAGTCGCCACGCACTTTACCCCCACTCCTCGCATCAGGGTGCCAAAAACCTGACTAAATAAGGGCATGCCGAATGTAATCCCTTTGTAATACTGTGCAAATCCCATCTCAACCACTTCCCCATGCCATGCAGAACTGCGCCGTAGTAAAATAATGGAATTTCTAGAACATTCTCGAAGGAAAATATGTCAATGAAAGTGTTAAAAGCTTTTATCTCTGATTGCTGACACAATTTAAACTACAATTTTGGAAAAAGCAAACTCATGAAAGATAAACATTCTGACATAACAAATACTTCAAATACTGATAAGCTATTACAATTCTTTGTAAAACAAAAGAAAATTAACCAAATGTTCCAATTTAATTATTATAAACTGCATCATTACAACATGCTTGGTAAATATATAAAAAAAATTGATTGTATTAATATCATTAACAACCAGCACACAAAAAAAAAAAACAAGTACTAAATTAATGCTTAACAGATGCCGCGCAATATCTCAACTGTTGGAACTTTCTATTTTGTGAGACTGTTTGAACTTACAGCTCTGCGTGCATTGATATTGATGCATTATGACACTTGTGTGAGCCCCTCAAATCACAGTAGGTTGCGGTGTAATCTAAATTTAATTACATAACTGAAAGCATTATGAATTAAGTTAAATCATATGCTACACTAATTTTACGTATGTTTGATTGGTGTTTCCATGACTGCAGACTCCAAACAGCCCTCGGATAACCCACAGCTCTCCGAGGTTTGTTACATCCGCTCCCAGATGCCAGTAAACTTATACATCAAAATTTCACTTGCACACTGAACAAAACACTACGGCCGATGCATTACACTACAGTTAAATATCAAAACGTACAATTAGCCGGTCTAGGCAAAGAGGTGTCAAAAGGTTGCACAACCTCGCGGGCCAGAGAGCTTTGCTCGCCAGTTGAGGTTAACGAAGTACCCGAGAGAAAGAGATGCGTACGCAGTCCTATCTACAGTTCATTTCCCATCTTGCTAAACTCACTGTGGAACTGTAACACTAACAGAGCATGACAGAATAATACACGAAACTATAGGTCATGCATGACTCGAGATTTGTGTGGCCCACTGCAAGTAATTTTGGTGCAATAGTCAAAAAGATACAACTCAGTGTAGTTACTAACATGATAAAGCAGCTTCTTTTCAAGCCATTTGTAGTGACTGCATTGGAATATGGCAACCTGAATGTTACCGTTTGAAATATCTACCATTTTACTATGTTAAGTTTTAAGGAACTACTATACATGGAAAAATTGTATAGAAATACTGCTTTCTACAGAAATAATGTGCTTGAGAGACTTAAAAAAAGTCATTTTCATTGCTTACTGCTAGCTATAGCTGACCGAAATGTTGCAAAAGGGATGCTGATTCAAGAATCAAAACACATTTCCGATGCATAGAAACCTTCGCACTTTATAAAGAATAATGGGAAGATATGTTTTCATTTGTGAAATTAATTGTTGTGGTACAATATTTCTGCAAATACTTTCTTAAAAAAGCTATTACGTAAAAAATTTAACGTAACAATTCAAGGTAAACTTATCAAGTTCCCAAAAATTTGTGCCAGTGCTTCGTACTATGGTTGGTTGCATAACAGGCTTTTTTTTGTTTCAAAAGTAGAGTTTTTGTATTACCAGACAATTTTGTCATCGTTCCGGTATAGCTAGTGATCTATAAAATAAGATGTAATTGTAATACTGAATTTAGTGAAGGTACTGTGCGATGTATAGTCATCAACCTGGTAAACAGCTAATAACATAAAATATAAATATGTACCATCCATGATATATAAATGTGCTACTTCTATTTTATTCTGGTGTAATAATTTTTTTTTTTTCCTCATTGTTAACAGAATATTATAAAAACCACACTGTGTTTGTACCAATGTATTGTAAGAAATTTGTTATTAATTTTGAAATTTGCTTGCATTCGTTTAAATAATTTTCCTGCATTTGCATTAAGAGCACTCATTCTCCTTTGCTCAAAATTTAAACCATTGTCTGAATAATAATGTGTGTGTTGGAGAAATGCAGTTTATTAATTTCTACTTTCATGTTGCTCATTAGATACTAGATGCACTAGGTAGATACGTTTAATTTTAACACACAGTATCTATTTTTATTTGCAACTAACTATGAAGCAGGTTTCACTCTAAGATTCAGATTGATGCTTGTAATTTAAAAGTATTAAATAATGTGTAAGCTTTAATCTCACCAATTAACTAAGTCCCTTTCCAAAAGGCTGACAGGTAACGCATATTGAAAGTAGAATCATGGCTGACACCTCCCTGCCATTTTTTCCCCCCCGCGAGCACCTACAGTTGACACGCGCCGCGGGACACGCGCGGCCAGGTCAGGTCGACACGAGAGGACGTATAATTCATTAACACGTGCCAAGGTTAAGCCGAGGTAGGCTAGCGATTTTCGCCCACAAGGAAATTAATACATGTGCCAAGGAGGGCAGCGGCTAGAATATCGCAGACCCGCCAGAGATACACAAGAAAAGGGCTGACAGAGCTTGGCAGTTGTGCCACGAGTCTCCTCCCTTCCATAGCAAAACGCAGGAGAATATGGACACGCTCCGAGAAAATACAGATTTAAGCTAAAGTTGCGCCAACGCAACGCTAGTTAGATGCGGGAGAGGAGTTGACAATGTTTGGTCCTAGGGCTGCAGGTATTTGAGTTTTTATAATTGCTAAAGAAATAACTACTGAGAAAAATAGAAAAGAAAGCTACTAAATCACAAATTACTAAATTACAAATTGAACAGTTTGAACACAGTCTAAGGACAGGGTAGAAAAATACACAGAGATGAAATGATGTGGCTGTTTCTTTGATATGGGTGTACTGTGCCACTACTGAAAACAAAAGCTGCTACCAATTGTTAACGTTAATAAAATAAATGTAAATTGCATGCTGGGAAACCAGTGGTGCATATCATTATAACAGCAGGTTACCATCAGACTAAAAAGATATTGTTTATAAAAGTAAAAGTTAATCAGAGGAACTTTCCTACAATTTCTACCACAAGGAGTTTAATTAAATAAAAGAAACTTTTTTCAGCAGATTTATGACCTTTGTATTTTCCATTAAATTAAAAATACATGTATTTCAACATGGAAACATGACAGCATCAATATCTCTTATAGATCAAACTATTAAATCAATATGACATTTCACTCTAGAATATTTTAAATTCGTTACATTGAGATTAAAAGAAATTTATTCAAAATTCATAATTTGCAATTATTTCCTTAGATGTGAAAAAAAACATTAAATTTGTATTAAATAGGCCACCATATTAAATATATTTCATTTGCCAAATTAATAAGAAATTACATCATTTAATCTTGAGTTAAAAATAATACTTCGAGTCTCTCATGCAACTTTTAAAAAAAAATTATTATTCCAAAAACTGACAAAAAACTGTTTTGAAAATGTTTATATCTGTTAGTTGTGCTGTGTCCAAGAATAGCCGGACACCATGAGCCACGCTGGCCGGTGAGCTCCATGCAGTAACTGGGCACCGCTGTCCCCTAACTAAGTACATTAAAAAAAAATTACACAGTACCCATACACTGATTGGTTGTGCGACTCTGAAAATGGGCCTCGTGTTGGATTGGCTACTGCATGCTATGAAATTTTCCCTATTGGCTAGACTGCTCTCTGTGCCCAAAGTTTTGAGAATCTGGTAACTCTTTAATTACTTAGTCACACCCAACATGTTTTCTTGTAATTTGTAGAATGTAAACAAGTGTAAAAAACTATTTAACACTACCGTACTTTTATTATATTTAATATCTTGAAATTAAACTAACCCTTTAGTGTTATTGATTTTACAAATAGCCTAGCAGAAATCAATTTGATAAACTACTGCCAACAGCACTTCACTCAGTGATTTTAATCCATATTCACTACTAAATTGGTATGGTGTTGTACATATACATATAGGTGTGTGTAAGTTTAATTTACATAAAAAACATGGTACTTTTAATGTTAACAACAGTATGAAACACTTGTGTGTTTTGGCATTTTAAAAGAAATGCAAAAGCAAAAAAAACGAGATTGTTATCATTTATAATTGAAAAGTAAAATCAGTTTTGTAGACAATTTTTTGTGCCTGTTTCAACTGTTATACGGGAATCTTTTATAAAGCTTATGTGAGTGATACCATTTCAATTTTGTCTGGTTTTAAATATTTCCTACTTTGGTTCAGTGTAAATACAAGTGAAAAGAAACTAGTCTTATTTTATGTTTCCATTTGGTTCAGTGTATTACTAAAACTGAGAGTTAAATTATCTGTTTTATAATCCTTAATACATTTTTTACTCTTCTTATACTATTGACACTATTTCTACCAAAAGGGTTTACTGTTTAAACACACAGTTTGTTCAATAAAATATTTTAATATTCAGTATATACAGAGCTGTAGAAGTTTTGTGTAGTGAAGTGCGTGCTGTTGTAAAATTTCCTAGAATTTAGCGGCACAATATATTCCACATTTTGCCTAATTTCATATTTTTGTCTAACCAGTTGTGTCAATATGTTGGTAAAGTTTAGGGCTATGGTGATTTATTCTAATTTTAGAGCAATTGTGTTATTTCAGAAATGTTTATTTTAGTTGTTTATTCATGCATTAGAGTAAGTACACAGTTAATTTCGCTGCCAAGCCTGGCAGGAAGCCGTTGCTTGCTGCAGAAAGCTCAGCTTGCCCCAGATGTTAGTTGACACGCTTGCATTCCTTGAAGCGTGGGATGCTTCGTGCTGTACCTTATCTGTGCTACTTGCCAGAGGTGCAACGCGTGTATTTTCTTGCTGTAGAACAGTTGTGTATAGTTGTGGACTGTTTTCGGTACCCCCAGTGCTCTCTAAGAATGGCCGTCAAACTAAATTTTGTCACCATGCGCAACGCACATTTTTGTATCTTTCTGCCATTGCCAACTGTTTTCGGCGTGACACTCTGCACGGACACAGTCACGACATGGCGTATTCGCCATGTGCTCCCATGTTGGGGGAGGTAACTGCAGAAGGATGATTTCCCCTTTAACTGTTTATATAGTTAGCGTCATGTAGGATTGTTCTGAGTTAATAGTTTAGCAATTATGTAGGAAAATTTGAACCATTTTCATAATCCTACGTAGTTTCTTCTCTTCCCTCCAAGATGGACGAGTACATCATCAGTCATTCTCCAGTAGTACGTGCCATGTTTTATTGATTCTGGAACAAGTAATTAATTTTTGTTATTATTCTTGGTTATGTGTTTCAGAGGGACGCAGTTTTAGACAATGTTTTGGTGTCCAAGTTTCATAACCCAGTTTTATACCACGTTTTTGGACCTAGTTTGATATCATAGTTTTCAATGTCATAATTCAATTTTTCAAGTCTTTATTCATTTTGAGAACTACTTGCCCGGCTTCTCTTATTTGCCGTCCGGAGCAAGATTTTTATCTCCAGCTTCATGACTTCGCCTGGAGAAGTTTTAGCTAAGTGCTAGTTTCATGGAACATTGTTTATATTAATCTGGTTATCAGCTGGACCACGTCGATACTTCACGCATCACTGATTGTCTAACTTTTCTTCTTATAGCGTTTGTAACATAAAGTATAATAATTAAATTTATGAGTTTTTGAAATGTGAATTATATACCAATTAAAAAGAAAGTACACATTTTGTATTGCAAATTAAAGATAGGTAGTTTATACGGGGTGCACTCCAGGGTTTTTCAAGGACTCTAATGCATTTCAAACATTCCAAGGTTTTAGAAGCTTTCAAGGCCATTGTCATTTCTCAAGTAATTTATGTTTAATCGCAATTATTCATAGAGTATTTAACTCCTAACTTGTGCATTTGTTGTTATTAAATTCAAGTAATTTAATTAGAAGATTTATTCTGAAACTGTAATTTTATAATCTTTTTATTTATGTTTACCTCTGGATAATTTAATAACTAATTGGAAATTAGAATTAGTAAAGTATTACTAGAATCAGTTTCTAGGTAAAATTTACGTGGTGTCCTGTTTGCCTAGCATAATAGTGCCTGGCATTTTGGTAGCAGAGAAATGTTATAATTTTATGTGAGTGTCCACAGCATAATGTGTTATTGTTCCAGTAATTAATAATAATAATAAAAGTCTTAATTTTTGTGACAAAATTAAGGCATTATTACCTTCTACACTTAACCACTTTTCGAAAAGAAAAATAAGTAAATTAAACAAAACCTAATGTCTACTATAAAATTAGCAAAATAGTATATATGAAATATATAAAAGCGACATACCTAAAATAAAAATAAGCTGAATATAGAACTTACACGATTTCTCTTTTGATGTATCTTCTTACGTGTATACGTATCACACACGTACATGCATATACAAAACCACATACCCATATGACATATATTCACATACATATAATTGTACTATTTATAAAAATAAACTACAAGATAATATTAGTTAGCAAAAATTCTAAAACTTCAATTTATTTTAAAGATTTCTGAAGAAAAGAAAATCACAGCAAATAACCATTTAAACACGGGAAAAAAGACAAAAAAAAATTCATTAATATAAGACATTTTATATTTGTTACATCTAAAATTATGTCAGTTACCTAAAAATATACATAAAATAAAATAGTGATGCTAATTCTCACACCTACNCTTGCACACGCTAATTCTCACACCTACATACATTAACAGTATATTTAATAAACTATATAATAACATAAGCATCAGAAACATTACTACAGTCGCATGAAGCAGAAAGCAAATAAGTTAAGAGGTATTATAAAAGAGGAACCTCCACAATAAATGATGTTTATATCATACCCAAATTTCACATTAATTTAAATATTTATAGCCTAACCAAGTTGTTCCAGCATAATTTTTTTGAATTTAGTGATTGAAATTGTATCTCTTGCTTCCTGAGGTAAGCAATTCCAGAGTTTGGTTGCGGTGACGATGAAAGATGAAGCAAAAAATTAGTTGTGTTTTGGTACTAGAAGCTTTTGTTGATCGAAAGGAGTGTTTGAAGCATGGACACTGTATTCGATTGTTTATTTACCAGACACGGAGGTAATTTCTGCCACATTGAGCATGGTTGATTTAAAATGATATTGTATATTCTCTGAAAGCAAACACATAATTAACAACCATGCCACACACCACAGTACAGGTGTAAGGTATATGATAATAGGAAATAAGTTATGATAAAAATGTTGCACCTTAAACATCAAAGTACTAAAAAGTCATTCCTCTTGTAGAAAAAACATCTGCCTTACTACATTACTAACTGTACAAATTGTTGGGGAGGAATCTTATTTAAGAAACTGATTGTGTTTATGCCAATTTGGTCTAGTTATATAATATTTCCACATTTCTTTATGGTTAGTTAATGTTATTTACAGTCTACTTTAACAATTATTGTATGTTTTATCACTTTTTATTTTCCACTGTGTTCTGAGCTAAAGGAGACCTATACACATAAGTCACCTACTGGTTAAGTTCCTTTAAAATTAACGCCCAGTTACATTTTATCCAAAAGTAACGAAAAGTAGTGGAAGTTACTCTACTTTCTAAAGTTCTTAACTGAAGTTATTTTTAAAATGTAACTTACCCATCACCGGTACTGTATATATATATTTTAACATCTTGAAATTTATTTGTTTGCTTTGTCGAAATTAACATAGACAATAATTTTAATTAGAGGTTAATATTTGTTTTAACACATCAAAATGTCATCAGTATAACCTGTTTTATTTGAATAAGTAATTTTGTTTTGAATGTTAAAGAGCCAATTTCTATTGTTTTTAAGTATTGAGTAGTTTTTTTATGCAAAGTACTTACCGAGAGAATGTTTATAAGAAGTTGGCTACATTTTGTTACATTGCTATGGCAACCAATAGCTGGTAACACTAATCCTGTTGCGTGCTACACTGTTTTTCAAATTTAATTATTATGTGAATATTTTACATTTTTGGAATATTACGATTAAGAAGATGAGCCATATTGAATTTTTGGACGTAGAACCAGGGAGGCTAGAAGTGATCTCCCCTGGTAGGAATTTTATATAATTCTTAAATTATTTCACGAGTCCGGCATTGCATACTGGACGCCCGATGTGGCAGAAGACGTGCCGTGGATTTTGACAAGTGGGTCTGTACAGGCTACGGCCCGTTTTTTTTGTTTAGTTATTAGGGATTTGACGTGCAAATAAGTTATTTAATGCCAAGGACTTTATAATGCATTTTAGGTCTGAGAGCCTTATTTAGCAAAGACTGCAACGATACACTTCAGTACGAAGACAAACGAAGAGACGTTTGCGACATCTTGCTGCAGTCGTAACCACAGCACCATGTTTATTGAGTCGATATTGCCCTGTTATTTAAGTAAGGAAGAGGGGATAAAGGAATAATTTTTTATTTTTCGCCTGTATTCATTGGAAGATATTTCTATGGAGTTCATCAATCTATGTCAGCATTATGATTTATACCAGATAAGTGAGAGAACAAGTTGAGCAGAGTCCGAGATATTTTTATTTTATTTGCACATTTTTTTGAACTGACATAATAATATTTAACACAAAAGCAGTGAGACATCAGTTTTCTTTTGCTTTACCATATTAATTCTCTGCCAATTTTTACAACATGAACTTAATCAATTCAATTTATAAGAATTTTGAGCAAGACAAGCTAGCATTGCCAGCTAATGGTTAAACTCATTCGTATGAAATATAGATATGTGTAACTTAATTGCATGTTGTTATATAACTAACACTTTGTTGTAATACCCTAAAATGTTATTCTTCTTTCAATTAAATATTACTAAAGTCCTCTCTGCTCTTCTTATTATTTCTAATAAAGTAGTCTCAGTATGATTTTATTCTGTGAGTTGTTTTATGCCCATGTTTTCCAGTTGTGAGCTGTGTATTCAAACAGGAAAGTTTGGGATCCTACCAGTGTCTCACGTTATATCAATTTATTTTGTGGTATGTTAAGTATTATGAAGTTGGGCAATATATTCGTACACAAATGTGTTACTCTATATAGATATATTAGGGATGTCAAACTTGATTCCACGATACCCGCAATTCATGAAGAATCATATAATCAAGAATCGAGCATTATGAACCAATTACTACAAATACATAACCTATCACCTTTCAAAAACAGTTTAAAATTACTAGATGTATGCCAGTAATTGAATCACTCTTGGAAAATTATTTTGTCCGTGAAAATGTGAGATGCGGAAATAATCTAAAAATAAAACTGTACTGGCCGTGGTTAAATTCACCATTTAGTATATTTGTATTTAGTAGCTTGTAACGTTGGACGCTACAGTTACACCGGCTATAAGTTTGCCGACTTGCACTCGACTAGCTCAGAGGTGGAACACGAGACTCTGTAAAATGGCCGCCAATTACATGTAAAATAAAGTCAAATTCTAGAGTATTTGTTATATACTTTTATTTATTCTTGAAGTGACATATTTCACAGCCAAAGTTCATAATATGCAGAGTACGAAACGTGCACAGATAACTAGATATGGGCAGAACAGAGCCACAGATGTTTACTGTATTCTTAAGTTTCTTACAAACTTGCCCAAAGAAATATGAAATGCGGCGACCTCCCGCACCGGCTTAGAAATAATCTAGTAAAGTCTAGTTTGCCGATGTGGGGGTTTAGCATCATGCCCGACGTGGCCTAGGCGAGCATTGTATGACTGAACTGAAGGGCGACTGCCTTCCAACTGCCCTCGCCGCTGACTGACTTCCAACTGACCTCGACTGACCTGCCCTCAAGGGCGACTGACCTGAAGCACTTGAAGGGCAACAGGCACACGTGTATTTGTGCTGCCTATCACCCCCCTCTCCTGAGATAAGGGCCTGGCCACGCACGCTCTCAACACGTTATCGAAACTGACATGTTAACAAAACTTCGTTGTACACACTAAAACTGCGCCGTCAACATACAGATAAACAAACTTCTCGTATAAAATTTGTACAACGCAGCCTGAAAGTTTCTAAATAATGTTGACGCTTCATAAAAACTGAAAACTACGATGTTCGAAACGAAACTGCAAACGTCCGCCCGATAAACTTAAAATAGCAAACGTCTGCCGGATAAACAACTATCACGGTAAAACTAACCACAGCGGTTTTTAATTTCAAACCCGATAAAAATATTATGAAGCCTAGCAAAGCTTAAGAAAAACGAACGAAATTGAAACACGTGTCCCGAAAATTAAGAATACTGGCGTCATTACAAGCTTCAGTTTGGTTGCGATTTGGTAGTTTTATATTTTAGCAAGTTTTGTTACATACTAAAAAGTAAAAACTAAATACAAAATAAAATACCAAGTACATCATCATTTTGTCGACTAATTCAGGACATGGCGGATGATTTCAACGTTACCACTGCAAAGGACTTATATAATGAACGTAGCACTTTAATTTGCGCATGACGGAAACTAACTTTTTATTCCATTCATTGAAAGTTCACTTTTGCACTTTTTGTGCCTTGTGGCTTTGATATGACGTTTCTTCGTTCATAACATCGTTAATTACGTACGCATACTTCACTGTTTGCGTTATGACTTGGTAAGGGACGGAAAAAAATTATTTTTGTACTGTTGTAATATTTTTGAGAAATAAATAATAAAAATAACATTATAGCAAAAGGAAACTAAGTTTCTAGACAGCTTACGGCTTTGGAACGACCGTCTGGCATCTGCCATGGTTGTTTACTAGACTACTAGCGCCGTTGGTTTAATTCGGCGGCAACGCTGATAGTACTAAGTAAATAAGCCATGCCATTTCAGAAACAAAACATGTTTGATTATAACAAGAAAAACATTTCCTTGCAATCATTTAAAAAAATAAGCAGTGTAAGTTAACTGTGTAAAATGTCTTTATATGTAGAGACAATAATGGAGATTTTCTTTATTTACTATTGAGATATTCCCAATCTCGTCCTTTTCTCGTGGAAAAATTTATTTTTAGCCCCGCCCAAAATTTTCTTGGCTCAAAATCTGCAATCCGGTCCAACTATGTTTTATTTATGGTAAACACCAGCCTTTTGCCCTGTTATAGTATTATCAATATACATTTATTGTGTCTATCAGTTACGTGTGACAAAAAGATTCCTTTTGTTGTAAAACATCATGTATTTTCACTGTGCTATTCTTGTAAACTTTCTAATAATTTCATGTGTTGGTGAACATTTATCATGGCATGTAAGGTTTGGAAATATTTTTGAATAAACTATGTGGCCTACATTAGTAGTAGGCCCATTACTAACATAAATAATATAACACGAACAGTGCAAGGATATTCATATGAAATTCCCAAAAGTTCAAAAGAGGTGTGTGTGTGTGTGTGTATATATATATATGTTTTCAATATTATCTCACATGCCTCTTTTGAACCTTTGGAAATGTCATATGAACATGCTCGTACTGTGTGTTTGTGTCTATATATATATATATATATNAATGTCATATGAATATGCTCGTACTGTGTGTTTGTGTCTATATATATATATATATATGTGTGTGTGTGTGTGTGTGTACATATATAGACACACACGCGCACGCACATGACAAATGTCATGAGTTTTAAAACTTGTCAATCCGAAGTTAAACTTTTTCCACAGTATAGTGGCCTATGAATTTTTTCTCAGGAAGAATTGGAGATTTGTGACGATAATAGTATACTGATAGAAAAATATAAATTATGAGCAGTTTGTGTTGGTTTAAACGGGACAGGGGGAGAGGAATAAGTGGTGGTAATATAACAAAATCACAATTTTTGCTTAATTTTGCCTTTTATATTATTTGGGTGAATTTTAGATGCTTCTTATTGCATCGCTTTTTGAATTAAGCCAAAATCTGAAATGGGAGTTGAGCTGCTGAAGGAAATGTAAATCCTTTCTGTGTGTGTGTGTGTATATATATATATTTTTTTTTTTTTTCGTCGCTCAAATGGCCCCATCCATAAATTAATGGTTCTGCAAAAAGAAAATGAAATGATTTTTGTAGGCATCTGAAAGCCCTTCATACATTTTTGTGATAAGAATGTCTGTAACTACTGTGCTAGACATTCTTAAACTTTTTATCATATTACATGTAACTGTTTTCCTGATACCTGTGTTGACTAGCAGAGAATTTAACATGTCACAAACAATATAAACATTTTATTTATTCAAAAACAAAAAATGTTGGAGCTCACACCTGTGTGCTGTGATATGGTGCATTGTCCATGACGATGACCCTTGTATGTTTTTGGTATCAGTAACTGTAGTTGACCCAGAAACTGAATTATGGTCCTTTTTAAATTAAGCAAATTAGGTTGGCTATGTAGCACTGAAAGTGAAAAATATGACACTGATAATTTTAATTTACAATAACTAAAAGACAATGGCTGCAGAACAGTGGTGTTGGGGAAATGCATTAATACAAAATTGTTTACTTAAAAAAAGATTATGACTGTGATTTAATCGATTACGATATCCTCTCGTGTTTAGTGAAGTGATACAGATATGTTTAATAGTAGGGGGAAGTTCCAGTTATATCGACTCTAATCTATTTAGTGATGTATAACAATGCAATGGCAATTAATGCAGCAATGTAACTTCTAAATACAAAACAAGCAGTTTCTTCAGAATCTTAAAATGCACAATCTCTCCATAACCTATATAAAATTAATTGGCTATAACAAACTCACTATAGAGGCAATTTTCCTTACCATTGTCAGTTGTCTTTAAAATAAATTTCCACTCTATATATTGGGTTGTTTATGAAGAATCCCTTGCAGGGGTACACAAATTCCAACACAAAGTAGTTTTTATTTTTAATTACACATTGTAATACCACCTTTTGGTTAGGTGATTCATACACTCACATTTGAGTCTACATAACCCTACAATCCTAGGTTAGTTTAAAAATGTAAAATAGTGATTCACCCATCGTGGGGTTAGATTCTGTTAGGTTAGGTGGGCACATGTTACGAAATTAGTCGGATGTTAATGCCCCTCGTATATTCGTGTTCCGCATCATTAGTAGAGTGGATTAGTCTTATTTTTTACAGAAAAGCCCCTAAACTTGCAAATTACCCAAAAAAAACCGTTAAAAAGACACGTAGACAACGTTCAACGATGTTATCAAGTTATTAAGAAATTTTCTTTATGTTCTTGTAAACACATTTCGTAGGCCAACATAATTGACCTTAACACACACAACTTGCAAACGCAGTGGTTAATACTGCATATATTTTAACATACCTTAGCACTGTGGATCTGGAGAGTTTCAACATTTCTGCCGCTCTTTCCGCGACGTTGCAGGGTTTCGTTTCCCCTCGCCTAATTAGGGAATACAACGATTCGGTGAGGTTAATGATGTCCTGTTGACGTTGATGAGTGGTGACTTCTCTTCTTCACCTTGCTAGAACTCATGACTACACACAAAAACTACCGCAATATACAACGTAAAATACAGTAAATTAAATTTTAAGCAAACTTGAAATAAATTTTTAAAATATTAAACACGTGAGAATGCACTATGAGTAATCTCTTATACAGCAGAAGCAAAAGGAAACAGTACGAGAAAGTTAGCACAAATTAAAATCATAAGTTATTAAAAACCAAATAATAAAGAGCGGATATTAGTAAAAAAAAACCAATAAATGAATTATTATAGGTTAAACAAGATAATCGCACAAATTCTCTGGCATGTGTGTCAACCACACCCAGTCAACAACACAAGGAACGCTGGTTAGTAAACAAATGGCCGCTCTTTCACCTTGAGCGGGATCATGCGACTACACAAAAGACGTTGAAATCTAAATACGTTAGCATCATGTCATTAATAATTGGCATGATACGATAAGTCTTTTCGACACCCATTTGTAAGCAATAAATTAACAATTACGTAAAAACTTTGGAACTATTTCCTCTCTTTGTGCTGGCAACCTGACGGCATAACTGTATCCGCGCTCGCCGGTGTTTGTAATGTTATATGCATGTAGCTAACGGCTAGGGTGTTTTTTCAAATGTTGATTTTCAAAAGTTTCTTCCAGTCGTGAACCGACTGTAGGTGTGGAGGAGAGGAGGAAAGAGCAACGAAATTAGAGAACAGAAAAGGTTAGAGATAAAAATTTGAAACTCAATTGAAAAGGGAGCAGGTGCAATGAGTGNTCTGCTTAGCTAGCATTGCTCAACGGGGCCAAGCGTTCAGTGTGGTTGTAAATTATTTTATGAATGTGATTAAGAAGTTTTAACACACAAGTAGGGATACAATATTTTTTAAAATAATTTATATTTAGTTTTTTTAAATGGTGCAGATTTAAGAAAATCATATTTTATTTTTGTCACTACTTGCACATTGTAGATAGGTGTTGATATCTACAAAACATTGTAGAAATGCATGTTTAACTTTAGGTGGAAACTTGGCTTTTATTATGTTGTAGTGTTTTTTTTCTTCCTTTTCATAATATGACAAGTTGTGATGTGTGCATATATGTTTACAGTTACATGTAACATATTTTTTATAATCAATTTATTTAGTTTTACCAGTTGTGAATCAATTTATGTACAAAAACGTGGACAGGTAAGGAAATTTTTTTTTATCTTGAGAGAGTGACTACCCTGATGGTGTGACCCAGACTGAAAATAAGAAAGTAGGGCAGGCTGCAAGTTCTTTTTATAAACAATTACTCTTGTACGATACAGTTGTCATTCATAAGCATGAGATCTTCATTTTAGGCTGGTTGCACGCGTAGTGATGCCACTTTGTTGCAGTACACATGGTTCATACATGACTT
>NQII01001303.1:450477-483795 GCA_002778355.1 Clitarchus hookeri
GGGGGGGGGGTTGATAAAGCTTAAAATTGTTTCTGACCACAATAAAATGATACCTAAGGTCCCACATCATCAAGGAATAGCCCAGAGAATGCAAGTAAATTATTTATACGTGCTGTTATTACACTAAACAGCTGCTAACAATTGTGCAATTGAGTCGCTGGCAAATGCCGTAGTAGCGAGCACATGCTGAAACAGCTCTTCTTCCAGTCTCGGGTATTTACACGGTTTTCCTCACAAAGCTTATTAGTGTTTAGGCAATTTTTCCCACGTATTTTTTCCCCTGCACCAATTCCGTACATTTTTATATAGTCGACGTCAAACTGTCGACCATCTGCACTTTTTCCATGTTCACATGCACATTCCACAACTTTCAACTTAAATTTTGCATTATAACTTGCTCTTTCCTTTCCCACTATCATTTACATTTGTTTATCTAGGAAGCATGCACAACACGAGAAAAAGCGAATGAACTGAAGTAATCAATGTCGGCACAGCTGTAAACAGCCTAGCAAGGTTGTGTGCCAAATGTCAGTTGTTACAGTGTACTTGAACAAACTTCAGGCTTTTAAAAAGGCTTCTGTGGCCTGTACACTAGATTTTTATTGCAGCCTGTACACTAAAGTTTTTTTTTTCCAGTTTTTGAGGCTCATAATCATAGTGCGTCCTGTACACGCATGCGGCAAAAATACGGTATAAATAAAGGGTTGTTTGATTTTTTTTTTTTTTTTTTTTACACTATTTTTTCATGACAACTTCCTGCTTGCTGTAAAGTAGCGATGTCGTGTAAAGACGTTTTAAAACACCCCAGACTTAAACACTAGCACACGTTTATTAACTTAAGTTTGTAATAAACAAAATAAAAAACAACAGAATGGATCACTAATGACAACATCTAGGAGTAAAAATTATATGGAAATGCAGCAATTCACAGGAATGTGCTTTGTAAAAGATACTAAATTGTAGTAGTAAACAGAAACAGAGATATTGGGCAGGTCACATTCACAAGTTGTGCACACACTTATAAGACCACATTCTACACAGGAAATGTTACATGTGTCACGAATTATAGTCACAGCTATAGTATACGCCCCCAGCCAAGTCATTGCAAAATTCTAAAAATAACTTCCACCCACCTGCCCCACAGCTGTCACACATGTGCATATCTCACAGCTGAACAACACTTTTCACGCCTCCGTACAAGCGGTAAGTGAACACAGCAATAAAAAAAGTATTGTGGCNCACAGCTGTCACACATGTAACATCTCACAGCTGAACAACACTTTTCACGCCTCCGTACAAGCGGTAAGTGAACACAGCAATAAAAAAAGTATTGTGGCTTCAGATTTTGTCCGTTAAATACGAAGTCCTCTGATTAGAGGTCCGATAAACCAAGTCATTACTGTACTTGTTGAACCTTTTAATTCAGAAATTGATTTATAACATATTAATTGGTAATTTAAATCATAATGATGCATGTGGTCTTTATGACATGGAGTGTAAAATACTAAATGAAGAAAGAATGAAACAAGATAACAAAATGGGGAGGGGGCAGCACTTTTTCATGGGTCTACAGGCAAAGTAAGGTTTTTAAGTACGTAGTTCTATGTCTATGAAAATAAACAAATGTTATTTGTTTAAATACCTTGCTTAGCAACCACAATTAACAATATCTGCCATTAATAAAAATTTTAGTGAACTGACAAACCTAATTAAAAACAATTATTTTCAAACATAAAACTCTGGATTAACTCTTATTGAAATAAAATATTAACTTAGGGTAAATTTACAAAAAATACTCAGAAAGGTTTGTTATAAAGTTTTAAACAGAAATTTACACTAAATAACCATCTACTTCAATCTATAGTAATGCTATAGATTTGCACCCTCCTTGGACGAACCAACTCTTTGTGAAGTATGAGACAGCATTCTTTTAAAAGAGTTTTAAAATTATTTACAAAGCAAGTGGTAATTCAAGATTTCAAACAATCAAGTGCATACATAGCAGGTTGTTTGACAATACAAATAAGAATTGATGATATTAATTCAGTTTGCTAAAAGAAAGAAATACTATAACACATTCATTAAGACAGTAACAATTATTATGATGCAAATAATAGAATTTGACCAAATAAATCTAATATTCCTTTAAAAATGCAATCAATTAAACATTCATTATTCCAATTCTAAATCTCTCCAAGAATCAATGTTTATTCTATAAAAGAAAGAACAATGATGATGTGCAGAGCGATAATGAGTGCCCATTGCTCTAACCAGCAGTGACAATCTGTTGTCAGTGGATTGATGAATGTAGCAGAAGAAGAGGTATCAGGTGTACTTATGCCTCCTTCGTCGATGCCGCAACCACAACCATCCTTTGGTCATGGAGAACTCATGATGTGTACAACAGGAACATTCCTTTTTGCCAATCAAAATGTACATTTAACATTTTTAACTGTGACAGTCTATTTTCTGCTCGCCCTTCAATAATGTGTAGCACTTTCACTTGCGCCTAAATAATATTCAAAACTTCAAAGTATGTTTGATATAACTTTGCATCAATTATCATGGCCATATCTCCACTATAATTTAAATAATTGTTCATGATAAACAGTCACTATTAGTGCAGTTTTTTTTTTAATAATAGTTTGATATACAGTGATCAAAAAAAGTATTTGAACACCTAATAATCACATAGTAAATATATTTTCTGACATAAGTTTATAAACAATTGGAATCATATATGTATGTATATAAGTAAACAATGAACAATGATGATATTGAATCAATACAAAATTATGTATAGTTGTAGCAAAATTATAAAAATAAATTAATTAACAATTTCAATACACAAAAAAATAAAAATGTATTTGAACATATGATCATCACTACCTTTTCGTTCACAAAAAGTCATTCAATATTTCGTGTGGAGTCCATTTGCCTCAATAACAGCCTGTAGCCTTCTAGACATTGACTGGACAAGGTGTTTGGTGGTTTCGCTGGATGTTTTCTCCCATTCTTCGAGAAGGATAGCCTTAAACTCATTATGGTTTGTAAACCTCCTTTTCCTGACTTGTGAATCCAAAATACTCCATAGGTTTTCTATTGGATTTAAATCTGGTGACTGGGGAGGTGTAACAACCCTTCGTGGAGCGTTATATAATAGCCACTCACGGGTAATATGGGCCGTGTGTTTGAGATTATTGTCCTGCTGGAAATAAAATGTCCCTCCGATATTTAAATTTTCTGCACTCTCACGAAGATGACGTTGCAACATCTCTATGTACATCCTGGTAGTCATATTTCCTTCAATAAAAGCCAAATTGCCAACCCCTGAGGATGCCATGCAGCCCCAAACCATCACACAACCACCCCCATGCTTGACAGTCACATGCAAATTCTTCTTTTCAAGGGCTTTATTTTGTTTTCTCAAACCCATCTTTTTCCATCACTTCCGAAAAGATTATATTTACTCTCATCACTAAATATTACCTTTTCCCAAAATTCAGTAGGCTTGTCGATATAATTGTTTGCAAATTCCAGTCGTTTTTTTCTATTGGCCTCACTTATGAATGGCATTTTCCGTGGTACCTGTCCCCTAAGCCCTGCTCCATGTAAATAATTTCTTAGCGTTTGGGGGGTAACAGTCGCACCAGAAGATGTCGCAAGGTCTTGGGCCAATGAACTGCTGGTACAGAAGGGGTTCTTTTGGATTTCTGTACAGAGGAACCTCACTTGTCGAGTCTGGAGAATCTTTGGTTGCCCACAACGTGGCTTGTTGTTTGTTGATCCTGTCTCTTCTTTTTTTTTTTTTTTTATCACATAAAATACTGTAGATGGATTTAGTTTTAATCTTCGTGCAATTTCACGTACTGATTTGCCTTCAAGTCTCAAAAAAAACAATGTGATGACGGGTTTCAGAAGACAGTTCCCTATTTTTCGGTGCCATCACTCACTCATGTGAACAGAACACTGACATGTCACACACTTAGGTAGACAAAGAACACTCCTAAGGAATAATCCTCTAATGGCTTTATCTGTTCAAATACTTGTTTGCCCTCCGATTTTACAATTTTAATTTGTATGTGATGTCCGGTAATGAATTTTCCAATTTTATTTACTTTTTTAACATGGTTTTTCACACATTATTTGTATACAATTATTAAGGTTTGTGGAAGAAATAGCTTTATAAATATATCACATACGTATTACGTGTTCAAATACTTTTTTTGCTCAATGTAGTTACCGTTTGTAGCACACGCCATAAAAACTTCAGTTCGTACACAAGTTACAATGGAAATTATAGACAAAGAATGGCTGGAATTGGTACTTGCAAAAGTACTGGGCACAAATATGTCCTTAATATCAATATATATCACAGTATCAACCTCACTGAAGTATTGGAATTACAACAATTTTTTAAGGCCCATCTTTCTGAATTCGGACAATGATAGCAAAGGTAATGGAAATTAGTAGAAACAACAGTTTCAAACCCTAAATTATTTTTCATTTCATTCATAATCTACACACAACAGAAACAAACAATTAAAAAAAAAAAAACCCCTAATAGCTATCAATGCATGGATACAACAATGCCAGCAAATAAAATGGTTCAATAGTAAATCAAGAAGACATAAGGAGCAAAACATCATTACAGAAAAGTAAGCAAATATATTACAAATAAAAGTGCAATAAACCATGAAATAGTTTCAAGTGTGACAAAATGTTTGTAGAGAAAATCAGAGAAAAGTAACAAAGAAAGCTTGTAACATTGCAATTTTTAGTGATTATGTTTAACATTAGTCATAGATATTTTAATTATTCATGATTACTGAGTACTTGCTTATTTTGTCACTTTCTTTAATATAATTTCCAAATTATGATTTATTGTATGAGTTAACAGTATAATCTTTATTTGGTTATTTTAATAGTTTATTGACATAGCAGTCATGTGTAAGTATTTTTCATTTGTTTCTAGACAGTATTCAGTATTAATATTTTGTATGTTATTTATATTTCGTTTCTAGAGGGTGGTCAGCATTAAACATTTACTAAACAAAAGTACAAAATAAAATTATCCTGGTTGTCTCTCCGTCTCGCCATTGCTGATTGGCGGATAGATATGTCATGGTCAGATGACAGCCAATCGGAGAACAGGAGACAACATAAGTAAGGCAGAAGTAAAAGAGAACTAATTTTATCGACAAAATTTTTCTCACCACGGTCAAAGATGGACGTGTGTATGTCAAAAGAAGTTTTTTAATAATATAATATATGTGAAAATTGATGAAATAATTGTGTCGTGATGTTTTTTAAAAAATAATTGTTGATAATTGAAAAGAAAGAAGATTAATGTTATTGTATTTGAGAAGATTGATTAATAATTTGTTGAATGTACTGAAGAAGAAAACAAATTTAATAAAAATAAATTTGAAGTTAAGATTTGCGACATTATGATTTTAAATGAAATGTTATAAACGGTGCTTAACGTGATAATTGTACATTTGTGAATATGTTTGAAATGTAACGAACTCTTCAATTAGACTACACAACTTTTTGGATTGTTTTTAATAAAACAATAATTAAATCTAGCTTGGTGCATAGGTTAGGACAGAAATAGCCTATGTTACGCAGGTTGGTTCCCACGTGTAGCAACATATTGAAACATTGCAGGTTCTTCACTTGCTGTAGGCTCTTTTAGCATAGGGATTCTTGCTTCTTACAATATAACAGCTGGACATTAAGGTTTTCAATTTTTTTTTCTTCTTTGTTATCTTTGCCACTTGAAAGCCGTTGTGCTTCACATTTACCAAACAGTATCAGATTTCTTCCAGCCAGTAGAACACAAGCCATACCTACAATGTCAGTTATTATGGGTACTTCCAGACCTCTTATAAGCTTGATGCATAGGAAAATATTGCAAGTTCAATAACTTGTAGGTTAGATTTCACAATCCTTTGTATAGTCGAGTCTTAGATGTTTGTTCATTGACTACTGCCCCAGTGTTACCCCACACCTGTCAGTATGAAATTTGCAAATCTGCTATTGGTTCAGTCATCTAGCTTGTGCATAATGAACTCAGATCCGATAGCAAAGGTGAATTCAGTGTTCATCCGTTTGAAATCTATCTTGTCCTGAAATGAATTCGCAAAATTTTCCTATCCCTACTGATAGCGAGCCGACAAAATGGAGCATCTCACTGGCTCTCGTATAGGCTCAGTGTACTCGTCATAGCATTGCATAGGCACACACAAACAATAACAAATACATAATAACTCTTCAATAGACATAGACAATAACACTTACAACAACAGTCATATGAACTATAACAATAATCACATAGCAATGACAATCAGTCTCAAACAGTTGTCAGCATGATTTCTCTCTCTAATTTTTTGCATAGCTTCAGTGTCTCTTTAGTAATCCTAACAATTTTCAACACTGACAAACTGAATTTAGTTTACACCTTAGCTGGTTTTTCTGAACTACATTTTAGGTGCTGTCTTTGGCTTCTGGCAATTAACAAAAAGGTCTCAACTGAGTAATATTGTACTTGCCTAGCAGTTGATCGTCAAGTGTCTTTAGTTCATAACAGTTTTGATGTTTGATTGATGAAACATTAAGTGGGCCATCATACAATAACATCAACTTCTTTGTTATGGGACTCCAATAGTTGCTCACAGGATTGATTTTCATCAGAACTAAGTCTCCCTCTTTAAATTCACTTAATTTGGACAACTTTTGATTACGCTTGCAACTTTCAGCAGATGAAAAGAGTCTCGCTTTAACCAATTTGTATATTTCTTGTCTAATATTCTCACAATCACTTTCTTCTTCTATAGGTAAGTTAGACTTTTTAAAGATATAGCCTCCGAATGCTGACAGGACAAGATTTTCAAAAGGGTTGTACATTTTTAGTACTGTTGTCACTTTGCTGTACAGGACTTTCTTGGTTTGCATTCGCTTGACTGAATACGGGCTCCATATGATTTACTGGTGTCTTTGAATAATAATTACCATGCATGTATCCAGATGTCATGAAATTAGAATGCTGTGGAAAATGCACAGGTGCGAAAGGCAATGAATACAGTGACGTGTTAGGTGGGGGTTGTGATAAGTCTATTGGTAATCCATTTTGATTGTATAATACTGNGTGGGGGTTGTAATAAGTCTATTGGTAATCCATTTTGATTGTATAATACTGCTTAATGGTTTTCAGTTTTCTTATTACCAGTGACATCTTTCACAGTCTCATTTTGTTTGTCCCTTTTATTTCCTTTGCACCTTCCCTGATAACCAGGACTAAATCTAGGTGAATATATTTTAGATTTCCCCTTGCACGTGACAGAATTATGCTGGTTATTACTACTCTAGTCTTGATACCCATTATTCTGCTCTGAATCAAATTCCCAATCAAGAGTATGTACTCTAGGATTATGTGCTGGTGATGAGTGAGGTGGTTGAACTGAATGAGGGTTGTTTTAGTTGAGAGTACTGTCATATAATGGCTGGACTTTATTTTGTGGAGAACGCACCTGATCCCTCGTTTGACTGGTTCTTAACTGCTTCTCATGCTGGTCCAAACGCAACACCTTATATCTGAACTCAGTCAAGTCATGGTATGTCCTACCTGCCCATTGTATCTGATAACGAAATGGTTGTTGTGATAACAGGATTTATATGAATTCCTGGTCTTCTATTTGAGAGAACAAATGGTGCGTATGTTCAAACATAGTTAAAGTGCTCCTCTAACGATTTCTTACGCTTCGGGTAAAACTTCTGTGGGTGCAGTTGGGCTCGCAAATTGCCCTGTATTTGTGTGCACTCCAAAGCTTTTCAAAATTCTGAGTAAGAATTTATCTTTGCTTTCACCACACTCCACTAATAATATGTAGTTGAGCATAAACTCCAGACATCTTAAGTATCTCACTATTAGATAAACCAAAATCTTTGAATACTCTTCCAGTTTAATTAAATAAGAAATTGGATTTTCAAACATTTGCCCATTGAAAAGCGGTATGTTATCAGACCAGTGTTTAGCCGAGTGATGGCTTAAGGTGGCTGTCTAATTAGAAACTGTAGAAAGTGGCATCTGGCTACAGATGTGTTCCTTTTCAACTTGTGGAATTTCATCTATCATACTTGTGTCATGTGATGAATTACAACTAGCCTGAATGTTGTGAGAATTGTGCATTGAATTAGCTAGTTCTTCCATGCGCTTTGTAATGTGGGAGATTTTATTGTGAACTTCAACACATTTTCCCATATTTTTATGTTTAGTTTTGTGTGCCTTTTCATTCTATAACTTGTTTTCCAAATGCCTGTCAAAAGAAGTCAGTTGACTATCAACATTCTGAAATAAATTGGTAGTATTTGTGATTGAGATGTTATTAGTCTGTGTCGACTCTACCTCTTTAACACGCATATCTAAATTTGACAGTTGTATTGCCACTTCATTGCGTGTATTTTCTAACTCGCAGCGTAATGTGTTATTGGTTTTTTCCAGGTTCGTTTTTATTTTACTTTTACTAACATCTGTCTGTACTGATGTAATCTCGGCAGTTGTGTTATCCACTAACATCTCTAGGCATTCTNGTTTTCCAGGTTCGTTTTTACTTTTACTAACATCTGTCTGTACTGATGTAATCTCGGCAGTTGTGTTATCCACTAACATCTCTAGGCATTCTGTAAGCACACAATGAGCAAGGGTAGTTTGAGAATGAAAATCAGCCTGCAGTGGTTTTAAGTTTTTGCTTTGTTGCAAGATATAATTATTTAGTCGGTGTTCAGCTTCATAAAACTAACAGGTGTTTTCTTTTCTTATCTCCTCCAGACCAGCGGCAGTTTCTTTTTTTATTTCATCCCTGGTGGCAGCTATTTAGTTTTTTATTGCACGGTTGGTTTTTTCAAAGCCGGCAGCGATGTCGTTTCTTGTTTCATAGCATTTACTCATCAGCTGTTCTATCATAAATTTTAATTGAGATAATTGTGAATTTATGTTTGCATTACGCCTCAGTAATTCATTATTAGCACCCTCACTTTCTACTCTCAGTGGAGTTCTGTTTCCTCCAAACTCACGTAACGGGTCGAGGAATGTGGCGGGGTATACCAGTTTCCTCTTTGTTCGTGTTGAGCTCGCTGTCTTGCACACCTCTATGCAACACAGGACTATCCTCCCCGTCAACGCTGCCATATAAAGAGCTGCGTAAAAAGTAGGGATCACTATCTTTTTCAGCATTCAAATTTCAAACAAACATAAAAAAAAATTGATGATGCAAAATCACTATGATTCTCTACCCCGAGCCCCATGTTATGGGTAGCCAATTATATAATTGTTATTAAAATTATTATCTCTCTGAAGTAGGTAGCCTATACATATTATAGTGGTACAACAGCGAGGATATACTGGTACGTATACCTACCATATTTAGTGTAGGAACAGATAACAGAGAAATAATTCCTAACAAGGTTAACACTATTTTGAAGCACTATTGACATTACATAGACACATGACAAAGAAGAACAAATACAAGTACAAATAAATAAACCTTACCAGAAGCTCTACGAGTGACCCTGGACTGTAACAGAACAGAAACATACATAGATACACATGCACTTTGCATGTATGTTCGAGTAAAACCTTAAATCAATTCTCTTCCTGCATGAAATAAAAATCAACATGTAACGGAAATTTTAATGGAGTGGTAATTTATTCAGGAAAGTTATCAGAAGAGTTGTAGTTTAACTACAGAATAATCAATAGAGATGCTGCCCGCAACTAATTTTTTTATGTGCAAAACCAATCATCTTTCCTTAGCAAACACTCTTATACTGAATCAATAATAGTTTTATTTTAATTGGGCACCTTTCATGCATCGAGCTCTTAACTGAAATTAGCTACTTAGTTATTTAATACAATCCTCCTGGGAAAATCACGAAACACAACGTAGCTCAGCGTAATTAAAGCAAAAGCGATCTCATTTAACTACTGGGTAAAACTTCAAACTTAACTTCAATTCTTTGACTTTAAATATATCCAAGAAAGTTTTGGAGTGAAATCTTATAGGCTTTATTTTTAAATGTTCTTAATGTGGTAACCAAAACATCAATCATGTTTCAGTTCAGGAATGCATACATATGCAAGGACACTAAAAAAAATAAAAAAAATAAAAGGGACATCCCTTTTATTTACAAATTTATAGGGCGGCAATCAAGATAAAGACAGATTTAGATCTCTCACGTCCGACGATAGCTGCATTCGCGACGATAGCTGCATTCGCGGCCTGGTTTTTCCAAGCCTAGCCCACATTCCGAAGATGGAAGTCTTAAAGTCAACGTACTAAAAATTCTAAATTACTTTATATTGCATTTGAGAGCCTTTTCATTGCTTTTGCCCATGCAAATGCAGATCTAAGACATTTGTTTCGGCATCACAAACTAACTTCACGTCGGCGCAGCATCGTAAAATAAAAAAAGACAAGCTGACGTCTCCAAGCCCTACATCATGCTGTGTGAGAAGAAACGTGCCGAAAGCCATCTCAAAATCACAATATTTTTTCAAACTGATCTTAGTTAAAAAATTTTAAATAGTTCCAAACAGGTAACACAATAAACAAGATAATCATTCCAAAGTGAAATATCAGCTTCACCTCATAGAAATACCTTTAAAACATTTACAAGAATCACAAATTTCAGCAAGGTTTCTAAGTACAGAGTTCTATGAGTCTATGGAAATAAACAAATATTATTTGTTTAAATACCTTGCTTAGCAACCGCAATAAATTAACAGTATCTGACATTAGTAAACATATAATTGAACTGATTAACCTAAATAAAAACAATTATTTCCAAACATAATACTCTGAATTGATTCTTACTAAAATGAAATATTACCTGAGGGTAAATTCACAAAAATACTCAAAAATAATTTTTTATAAAAATTTTAACAGAAATTAACCATCTTCTTCAATCTGTAATACTACTATAGCGACAACACAGGAAATCTGGTTCTGATAAGCCTTCAATTTACAATGCTTAAACACCTACCTACTACTTTGTTTATCAACAGTAGAGTTTTGAAATATTTTATTTTTCCCTTTTCACTTTAAATTTGATGCCACCTCCAAATAATTACTTTCTTCACATGATAACTCTGCAATGTTACCTGGCTCAAAATTTACCTCACTATTGTGTCTACTTCTGAACCACCATACTTAGAAGAAAAAATCCATCTTCCAAAATTGTAGCTGTTTAAAGATTATAACATTTGGGTAGACTTGCAATTGTTTCCTATGCAGCCAAATCATCAGAGCTACGAAATAATTCAGGACTAGTCTGATTATTGCAGTATAGAAACAAAGGCTGCAATGTTGTAAAGGTGTGTTCTTGTACTTCTTCCTAAAACAGATAAACAAAACAAAATTAAAATTTTGATTCATGTGGGGCAATGCTTTGTTTAATACGTATACATTAAGAGTTAAATATGCAAACTTCTTCTTGTGGCATTTTAGGCTTATGTGAATATTTTACCATCTTCACTATTTTCATTGTTAATAACAACATTACTGGCAAGTCCATTACGACATCTTTTTGCATTTTTATTTATCAGTATAGAATACATTCAAAACCAAGTGTTTCCCATTTGTAGCTTGCTAATAAACAGCAACATAAACCACAGACAAATATTAAAGGTCTGGCAACATCAAAGAATAATGGAGGCAAATACACACCTCAAAAAAAGTTGTATGCTACCAGGGTCTCTGAGTTACTGGTTTTCTCACAGCCTATGAGAAGGTATAGGATGAAATTCATACCATACAGAATATCATGCCAGATTTGACTAATGTATTTTTGTAATGTGCCAACTGTCCCAGCAAACTATTTTAATATACAACTAATTACAGATGGTGCAAAACCTTCATTTTAGGGGTTCATGTTTTACATACGGCCTTCGGTGAAGTGTAACCAGGGTTTCAGACGTATAGGGTCACATTTTAAGATGAGACTTTGTTACTCTCTGACTAATGTAAAATACCCTGTAATGTTATATGGATATAGATGCTATCTAGTGGTTAAATTTTGTAACTACATATATTGCCAGTTTTCAGTCTATAGATTCAAATGTGGCCTGTTTTATTGAACATAAAACCTGTATATCCTACGTTTGGCAGCTGTGGCCATATTACTCTCGGTGTGTGATTTATCCTCAGTTTTATTCTTTTATTAAGAAACAAAAGTTGGTACACATTGCACCATATATATGTTGGCATTCACAGCATACATAGTTTTTCCAGTTATGTATTTAAAAGTAATTTGTATCTGACCATATGTACAGACAGGTTGTAATCGGAATTATTGCTTCTTAACTAAATATATTGATCAAAACTTATTAGAAGAGGAGACTTTAAATCAGTGTAAGTTTTTTAACCAGCATAATTTAGTCAGAATCACCCAAACCAGTTTATACTTATTGTGAGCAAAAAAACAACTGCTGCACATCGTTATGATTAAAAGGGGGGAGGGGGGGTTGATACCTGTCAATTTTAATTCTGATATAATCCTGCTAGTATTTGAACCTTAAACCACATATATTTTTAGAAAAATAAACTATTGATACTCAATTTCAAAATAAAAAATAGGAGGATAATATACTATTAAATAATTACAATTAATAATCTGAATGCTAGGACCACACAAAAATTTAAGTTTTCAAATCCAAATCGCTCTACACAGCCTCAATTAATTGATTTCTATATATATCATTACAACTCTAATCATAAATTGCATATGTTTTCTAAAGGTAATTATCATACCAAAATAGTTTGTGAAATTGAGTTGCAGTGTGGATTATGCACATGGATTTCTTTCATCACTTTTCTAGCATGTATTTATTTCATTTGGAATCTGACTTAACAAGTGTAGCGCCATTAGCACCAGAAATCTAATTAAATGTTAATCATTGTAAAAATAAAAAACACTTTACAGTTAATAAAAGCATACAGTCAGCAACACTTTCAAATTTTTTAATGTATTAAATTTTGTTTGGTGGTTAATATAATGTCAATTTACAATTGTAATTTTCAAACTAGTTTAGTTTTCAATGCATCCAACCGAACATTTTCTAATTCAAAAATGAACATTAACATTTTTTTGAACATGCAACGTAATTTTGTGAAACAGTGTTCGGTCTCACTTCCTTAAGACCAAAATAATAAACATTAAATTTTCACACTATCTGTTAGTAAACTTTTACTGTTATATAGAATCTGCCTTTTTTTATATGCTTATTCAGTTTTATAATGTTGCTGAAAACATTGTAATGAATGTGGTCAGTAATCTTTATGTTTACCTACTTAAAGTTAATGTGTTATAAGATATAATAGAATTTAATACAAATTTTCTTTTCTTTGATTTTAGCAGATTTCAGTTTTTTTAAAAGAGTTTAATACACATTTGGTTCAGAAAATAAATTACTGGGTATAGTTTACTGTGACTTTATTTTATTACTCCATGTTCCATATTATCTGATCCTCTTTCTCATGTGGGTTGTTAATGTCGATGTGATATATAAATAATAGCTGAAAGTGGCACCAAATTTGAGGATTGTAGTAATTGTGAAGGAAAATTGAACTATCAGAGAGTCGTTCAAAATGTAAGACTTTTGAAGTTAAATTGAAAGCATGACAGTGCTTCAAGTACTGCAAAGCACCTAAGCCAAACATAAAAAAATATATGAAAACGAATTTTTTTTTAAATATATCAAACATATAAAAATTTGTGATTTTTTTGTAGTTATTAAAATATTTGCTCTTAAAAGTGAGATTCACTGTACAAAATGAGTTTTGAGTTTTTTTTTTTTTCTGGCATTGAGAACATCCAAGTTAACCTACTACAGGAATTGGATTTGAATTTCAACACTATGGTGAGAATCCTATTAGAATTGAATCAAACAAAAAATCTAAGAATTGCCCACATTTAGATTAAATGTGTTATGATATTCAAAGTATGTTTAGGATGGTGCATAAATAAATTGATGCCATATCATCCTGTACACATGTGAAATTTTTTCATTTTCAGAAATTAATTCATTGGTTGTTTCAATACTTGGTGGTTTATATGAATGAACTGTTTTGTGTGTTCCAGCCCATCGTGCCCTGGTGCATGGTCGTACCATGGGGAAGGCAGCTGCAAAACAGGCCCGCACTTTGGAGCTGGAGTTCACACTGGCACCTCGTGCACGAGACAGGGACAGGGATAGGAAAATGCGTGACAGACAGGAGCAGGAGGCATTGATGGATACTGCTGTAGCCTCCAAACCAAACACCATCAGTGCTGCAGAGTTCCCTAGCCTGGGTGAGCCCCATCGCCCCAATAGTGGAGTCACCATAAGAACCATGAGACAGACTCAACCCCCTCTCGCCATCACAGATGAAAACTTCCCCGTCCTTACTTCTAGTGGTGCCACTGCCACCAAAACAGTAAGACTCAGTGTGAACAGCGGTGGCCAGGAGCTCCTTGGAACAGATGTAGTACGGAATGGTGGTCCAAAGCCTACAAACCTATCCATCCATGTAAATCATCGTCCTGGTGGAACGGTTACAAGGCTATCTGGCAGTCAGAATGTACGCATCAGGCCGCCAGTCGGAGGGGAAGATTTTCCATCCCTCCCCAGAGTGAATAAACCTGCACCACAAAGCAGTGCTTCTGGAAAGATGCGATTCGCACCTGCAGTGCAGTCTACCAAGAGCATTGATGAGGCTTCAGGCAGCCAAAAACCTGTTGCTGCTGCCACAACCATGCACCTCAAGAAGGCCACACATGTCACTATCCCTGTGGGTCAGAGCAATGGAGAGGTGGGAATGCTTAGCAACATCAAAGTTAAGTCGAAAAAGAAAAAAGCAAAAAGTCAGAATGTTGCTGCAGATTCACATTGTGACAGAAGTTGTAGTAAGGTGACAAACCCTACCACAGATGCTACAAAAAAAACATCTGGTACAGAAGAATTTGAGCAGCTTCTAAAACAACAGCTAATGCTAAAAGATCCTGGCAAACACACAAATGGCACTGAGGAAGAGGTGGGAAACACCAATTGGAATGTTATTGAGCGTAAGAGATCAGAGCTGCTTGTTGGGAAACTTTGTCAAGGAGGTGAGGACAGAAATAGGGGTGATGTACCCAGTTCTTCCGACATAGGCAATGTTGGCGTGCCAGAAGCGTTACCACCTCCTGGTTTCTCGGGTATAACCATGTCAAGAGGCCCGCCGCCTGGGTTTTCAGTCAAACTTAATTCAGTTGCTCGCCCCCAGTCCAACAGACTGACTTTCACGAGCAGCAGTGGTCGTTCCTACCCCATATCCTCGCAAGGAATGGTTGCTGGTATTGCATGTGCCTATTACCCTCCACCAAACTTTGAGCATCGTAATGAAGTGTTAATGGTCCGTGTTATGAATTCGTTGCAGGGTTATTCTTTGGAACGATTTCGTGACATGTCAAAAAAGTTCAGACAAGGTAACATGACTGCAGAAGAATTTTACAAGTTGTGCAAAGAAATGATGGGTCGCAATGATTTCCTGGAGATATTTCCACAACTTTTAGTTTTACTCCCAGATATCACAAAACAGCAAGTAAGTAGAAAACATGTTGTAAGTTGTCTTGCATAAAATATTGTTTTGTATGTTTATAATACCAAATACACTTTAGCATTTACATGCATTTATATGTGCTGCTCTCTGTTGTTGTAATGGTTTACATATATTGCTAAAAACAAATTACTGTTAAAGTTCTCGGGGAAACTGCAATAGAGTTAAAATATTTTTATTTGTATATTTAATGTGCTTTCACAACAATTATTCACCTTTGGAGAATTGATATATGTATATTAAGTACTGTTTACTATTAGGCAAACATATATATATCTACAGTAGGTATGCAAAGTTTCTGTTTGCTTTCAATACACCTTGGTTATCAATGAATATTTAAATAGCCATCGATCGCACCTGTCTTGTGGCTCATAGTAAAACTCTGAAAATTTGTAACTTGTCTCTGTTGTATTCTTCTGGATGGATGCCTTTGCTTCGCTATTCTAAATAGTGTGGCATTATTTTGACAGTTGTACAAATTTGTAGAAAAGTGCCACCTGGTACTTTTCATGTATGGCAGACTGTCAATTGATAGTGAGTACTGGAATGTACTGTTTGTGGTTATTTGAGTACTTTTGAAAGCTGTGCATAGTTTTTGCATACATTTTGTTCCCATCTTCTGCCATGTATCAATATAAACATGACCATACGACTTTCACTTGATGTTAACCTCAGGTGTTCAGAAGTTCACTGTATTATATTTCATCACATAATGTCTTGTAAGAGGAGAGGAAGTGTTTTGTTCTCACCTTTGGCTATCTTCGGATACGTTCGGATGTTGCTTGGCGTGGTATTGCTTCCACCCCTTACAGGCCTCTGTGGAGGCTAACTGTTTGCCTAACATCTAGTGCAACGTTCTCTTCCACTTTGGTCATCCTCTGCTATACTTCATTTCATGTAAGTTGGCCAGGTTCTGACAGTCAGTGAGTGGCAACTCGACGTAAATGAAACAAAGAAAGTGCCATTTACAAAATCCTGTATCAGCTGATGCACGAACGAACGAAAGTTTATATTACGTTGGCTATTCTGAGTGCACTGCCGACGCGCATTAGACAAGCAGAATACACGCGATAAGAAAGAGTTCCTAGATTAATAAAAACATTTTATTTTACTTGGTCATAAAACAGCTGTTTTTAGTGTTAGCAAAAAAACTTTAAAGTAGAAATGCATAGGTGTTCAAAATGAAAGGCGCATTAAAACTATCCGTATCCAAATGAAAAGCAATTTCAAAACCTTTTTTCACTTCTTATCCCTCCCTCTCCAGCCCGGCTTTCCTTACGTGTTTGATATTAATTCCAAAAGCATACAAAACTATTGCATAATATTGTTGAATTATTTTTTCTAATAATATTGTAACATTGCCGCGGCTCGTTACCTGGCCGATGTTTACTTTGCCACTGCTAGCTCAAGGTAAAATACGAGACCCAATACAATTGACGCCGATTAATTAAGAAATAAAGTTCCAGAGTACTTTGTTATATAAGTTTATTTAACTATTGAAGTTTCACAGTTCACAAACAAAGTTCCAGTGTGCAGAGTACGAACCTCTCACAGATAAATATAAAAGTACAGACCAGCGCCACAGTCGTTTACAGCTTATTAATGTCTCCGAACTTGCATCAAAATAAATATAAAATGCTTCAACCTCCCACACCGGCAGAGAAAAAGTCTAGTGGCCGATGTGGGGGTTATCCTCACACACGACGCGACCTAGTCTAGCATTGTATGATACTTCTGGCGACTGCACTAACCTGCCCTCACAGGCGACTGACCCGAAGTAACTGCTTCCGACGACTCTGAAGCAACTGATGCAAGGGCGACAGACAGACGCATCTTTTGTGCTGCCTATCACCCCCCTCTCCTGAAATAAGGACACTGCCACGCACGCTCTCCACTCGTTATCGAAATCGAAACTGCGCCGTAGTAACTAAAACTGTTGACACCGTCAACATAAACGAACTTCGCCGTGAACATATACGAACCTCTCGTACAACAACACTGCGCCGGAGGAACTAAAGCTTGTCGACGTCGCCTGAAAATCTAATTAATGCTGACGCTTACCAAAACTCCAAAGTTCGTAACGAAAACTGTAACCAAACTCCTGATAAACGTAAACGGCAAACGTCTGCCCGATAAACTATCACGGGAAACGAGCCACCACGGCTTTAAACCTTAAACCAGATAAAAATATTACAAAGTTTTCCAAAGCTTTGTACACACGAAGGAATTTTACACCCGTGTCCCGAAAAATTAAGTATATTGCGTCATTACAATATGACGAAGTATAGTTCAAATTCATCTTGTTCCAAGCCAGTAATAGAAGACCAATCATCTTTAAAAAGCGCGATCTATTGAGCAAAATTAGCGGCTCTGGCCTCGCCCTGAAATGTTGTGCACGCCATCTATTGAATTTTTTGCAAAGCATTACCAGTCAGAAAAGAATAGGAGTTTGTATGCGATATATAATACATTTACGAACAGATACCAATAGTTTTATTTTTCGCGAGCTCTGCATAATTTTTAAAGTAACATATATTTTGTGTATAGTGATTTTGAGTTCTAGTAATTTCTATTTGGCAGGTAATCGTTCGTCTACGTAAATTATACGCCATATTGTTCTCTGAAAACCTATTTCCTTGTTTCTGAAGAAATTTGGGACACGCGTGAATAGTTTTTAAGCAATTCTAACGTTATTCCATGTCTCATATTTCCAACACGAATATATTAGCTATAATGTCCAACGTGTCATAATAGTAACTATCATTTCGCAAATGTTATACCAAATTCATTGTCTCGGACAAATTAAAAAAGAGTTAGGAAATATTAGATTTTTTGCAAGATTTTATATTTTTACTTTTATAACCTACTAATTTTTTTAGACAGATATCAATCTAAAATATCTTAAAATTTATTTAGCATTACATTTTTTTGTAGTTACTAAATTTAAAATTAATTATTTATGTTTTTGCCCTTTAATGTAACAACTTACTGATTAATGATTTATGTAGAAATTACTATTGCTACAATCGCAGCTACGTATTTCTGAGTAGCACGTTTGCTTAAAAGGTCCCACGAACAGTACATTGACAAGGGGATCAGCTGATTATAACAGCATGAAAATAAACAACATCTTTGCCATGTGGCCGATCAGCTGATGGCAGAAGGATACGTAGTCAGATGTAAACAGTGGTGCTACTTTCGCAGACCTGTCAGAATCTGGCCAACTTACATGGTACAGAGTATACCTTCGACTTCAACTTGTTTCAGCCGGAACTGCTTCAAATTTTTCCCTCCACTCTTTGTGAAGGGGGGGTTGATGGAATCACCCTTCCCACAAATTTGTTTGTGGAGGGGCACATAGAATAGGGCTTGTTCCTCTTGTTTGGCTGTAGTGCCGAAAAGATCACAGTTTTTAGATGGTAAATAATTGTTACTCTTTTCTCTTTACCCTCTTCAATATGCAATTAAATACAGTACTCATAATATTCTTTATTTTACACTTTTACTATTTTTCTTTTACTATCTTTAATTTTTTCATTATGCCATTAAATACAATACTCATAATATTAAAAAAAAAAAAAAAAAGTATGGTAATAAGTATTGTGAAGTTATACTTTTTTTTTGTTAGGATAATCACAGAAGGGTCATATTTTCATTTTTCTTCCAGTGTAGACCAGTGTATCGTCATTTATAATATTCCTCTTTGGGTGCATTCATGGTTTAAATTTTTGCCATATATGTGCATTATATACAGGACAACAATTATTTTAAACCATTGTCAAATGTCAGAAAACTTACCACAGCATTCATTATGGCCATGACAAAATTTTCAGTCATCTGAATTCTCTCTGAAACTGTGTATGCCTTAAAGTCTATCTCACAAATGAATCCACTTTTGTGACAGTTCTGAAAGTAGATAGGTGTACAGCTGTTTCCATAACAACAGTAGTTTGTTTTTCTGCCACAGCTGATTGTTTGTTTGTTTGTTTGTTTTATTCCGTCCGTAAGATCTTTTTCAATATATAGCTGCACAAAGATATTGGACAAGTCAAATAAGTCAAATTACAGTGTACAAAGTTTATACACTGGATGCACACACACACTCACACACACACACACACACACACGCATGCACACACAGAGATATATATATATATATATATGCATATATGCACACACACACATCATAACGTTTCTTCCTAATGTGACTAATCTTCTTCCAACATGCTGTAGGGCGTCATCGTTTTACTGAAACAGAGGAAAAACGGTACGAGAAAAACCGGAACAAGAAATGTGTACAATGAAATGTTATTCAGTAATTTATTAATTTTTGTAATTTAGATATTCATCTACGCTATAAAATGCACGTTCAATAAAAAATTCTTTCAGCAGTTCTTTAAACAATTTTTTTGTTAGAGAAGCAAATTTCTCGAAGGTGTTGTGGTAATTTATTGAAAGTTGGCTACCAAGCTATGATGGCCCTTTATGTATGGACTAGTTTTAAGTTCACTTAAATCATGTGTGTTTTTTTATTCTAGTGTTATAATTATGAAAGGACTAATTTTTCTGAAATAAATGACTGTTTTTGGACACTAATATGAGTACTGAAAACATGTTATCACATGCAAATGTTAAAATCTCTGAGCTCATGGAGTCTGATTTTCTTTTGCCATTGATTATTCTTACAGATCTCTTTTGCATGTGAAAAACACTTCTTTATACTGTCAGTTGAATTACCCCAAAAAATATACCATAACATATGACGGAATGAAAATATGCAAAATATACCATTTTTGTTTAAGACCTATGCAACACTTCGTAGAGCAAAACAGGCTGATCTTAGTTTAGGTAAAATACATGCAATGTTAGATTTCCAGTTTAGTAAATTGTCTACTTTTAAGCCAAGAAACTTAGTCACTGCTGATTCATTAATTTTGTCTCTGTTACTGCCAACTTATGAATTAGTTTTTTTATTTTTGTTCTTTGTGAGGAAATTCATAAGAGATGTTTACAAACACAGGAACACATGGCTGTAAAACACTGCTCAGAATGTAAACACTGATAGTAGAGGGGCGGTAACCTTGTAGCAGATTAAAATTTCATAAGAAACAACACATTTACCTTTTTCGTAGATAAGAGGAATGCATTTATTTGCTTTCAATTAATTATTTGAGTACAATATTTTTTTTTCTTGTACTTTTTATTTAACACGTAAACCACCTTGATCTTACAAGCTGTGTGTTCATGCAAAAGCATTAATTTGATAAGACATGTTATACTGTTGGAGCAGAGTTTAATTTATTACAGATAGGGAATTTAATTTATTATATTTGTTGAGGTGCTAATTTTGGTTCTATGTACAATGCAGTAGCAGCTTGGGTGTTAATATTATTTCCAGGGTATGAGCAAAATGTTTCCCATCTGAAAGTAAATAGCAAGTAGTTTTCATTAGGACTAAGCCGATACCGGTACCGATATATCGAAACCAGCCAATATCGTAATTATCGGAATTGTGCGCAATTCATTTTTAAATTGCCGATATTATAATCAATATTTTGCCCTAAGAATTTAAGATGATGCTGTTTTCAACTTGCCATAATTGGAGTGCTTTGCTCACTATTTGGTTTTATTAAAATAATCACTATTTTTCAATTGGTTTTTACTTAACTACCCAACTGGCTGTATTTATTTTCAAAGCAAAATTAGGCACGTTATGCATGATTGTTTACGAAACATGTATACAACAAAACAATAGTAGCCACAATTTGCATTTACTGAATTTTATCTATGGAGGCAAGCTTGCAGCATAAACAGAACTTAACATTTAATCAGCCTAACACATATATCATATTAACAATAATTAATATTTACGATTACCTCCAAAAATATTTTGTCTTAATTGTTTCACGACAAACCGCAAACACTGCGACACTTAAAAAAAAAACTTATGTAATCTTGTAATGTTGGTTATATGCTGCACATTACTGCCGCCTAGTGGTGCCATTCTGACAGTTTGCCTATTTTTTGTTTGTTTTGTTGGTTTGTTTGCTGTTGCTGTAGTAACATGATGGTGTAAGGTTAGGGTTTGAACGTGGTGAAATTATTTACGTGTGCTAGCAATAAACAAATTATATGGCTGGAAGAAAAAGTGATTTGTGGAATTTCTTTGTTCCGTAAGCAACACGCTAGAACGCAAATCTGTTTACAATATTTGCAAATGTTTGGTTTCGAGAGGCGGTACATCATCGAGGTCATATAGTACCAAAAACTTAAAATGGCACATTGAATGTACGCACCATTTGAAGTGTTATGTTTTTTTTAAGTGTTTCATTGCTTAATGACATGCTTTTGGAGGTTATTTTTGTCATAAATATGCTTAAGCTTAATATGTGGTTCCTAGATTTATATTTATCGTAATAGTTAGGCCTATCGCTGAAACAATAAAAACGAAGACAATTAGAATTTTATTTAGGTAAATGTTTAAAAATTAAGTTATTATTTTTTTGAAACTTGCAATAATGTTATTTTTCCTTGTCAAGGCAGTATCAGTATTGGTATCTGCAATATCAGAAAAGGCTCAAAAACCATATCGGCTCACCTCTAGTTTTCATATAACTTTGCAAAGTTTTAACTTTGTTTAAAAAAAAATGAAATGTGATAATATTGTGCATCACTGTTCATACTGATGAGTACATTTATTCTAATATTGAACATACAATGAGAAAAGGATGCACCCTACACAAAATAGCCAAAATAGGTATAAGTAAATTTAAAAAAAAATTAATAGTAATTTCGTACAGTAAATTTAACTAGGAATGTTGATATAATTTTTTCTTCTGTTTTAATCTGTCTTTTAATTATTAGTATTCCTTTGTTCCAATAAAAAACTCCATTGACATCTTTGATGGATAGAAGATCTAAGGCAAGTGTGTTCCTTCATGCAGAAAAGGAAATATGTGCTTATCTGTGCAATGAAAAAGAAGAAAGCCAGCAGCTGAAAAGTGCGGAGCAGGAAACACCGACATGGACTCTCAGGAGTAGTCGTTACAGTCCTAATGGCAGCATCGCACAGAAGCGGGCACTGCTAACTATAATCAATGAAATACAGAAGGAATCATAATGAAAAGTATGACGAAAATGTGCACAAGGTAACCGGGGTAATATAACACATGATGTTAAACTATATAAGAAGAAAAATACAAAATATCATGCTTTACGCCATGTTGAAGGATTTAAGATGAAAGAAGTGCGCTTTCTAAACCAGCGTGATGGAACACGTAGCAAGTATGTATCGATAGTATCAGCGATAGGTGGTAGATATTTCATTTTGTAAGCAGTCGCAATTAATGTTTACAATATGATGAAATAACATACTCACTAAACAAAAATGAAAATACAAAGCTTGAAAATATGACCCACTACAAAATATAAACATTATATAACAAATACATTTTCTTAAATACATACACAAAATAAAGTGCCAACGACACTGTCAAAACAATAACGGGTGTTAATTTGTTTAACAAAGTTAACAAAAATTTTATAGGTACAAAAAATAATAATAGCGAAAAGGAATAGAGTTCAGGAAAACCAAGCTTTGCAATTAAATGTTTGAAAGGGACACAAAAGTTATAAGACAACGATTGCCATTAAAAAAAAAATTGTGCATCATCATTATTAAAATGTAACAGGGTCGCTCCCGGACTTACGCATGTGGGAATAATGCCGAACGATGCTGCTGGTTAGTGGGTTTTCTCTGGGATCTCCTGTTTCTCCCGCCCTTTCATTCCGGCACTGCTCCATACTCAGTTTGCTTCACTCCCATCACCCAAATCTCCTAACACATTCACTCACTAGAAATGTAACGCAGTTAATCTGTTTTCTGACACGTGAGGCGAAATCACCCGTTTTCTGTTAAATTTTTTTTTTTATTTTTTATTTTTTTTTTTTTTAAATACGACAGGGAGCAAACTGACAGTCTCTTAAGTTTAAAAACAATAAATGTGCAAAAAAAATATCGTCAGGTGCATATGAAAGAAACTTACAACTCATCAGATGTAAGTAATTTACACAATACACTACACACTTTGAAAACTTACTACTAGGGGTGGGTCAGTTCGGTTCTTCGGTTCCAATTTATACCGGTTCTTGAGGTTTGACTTGGAACCGGTTTTGGGTTAACAACAATTACTCGGTTCTTGGTTCTACACAGCAATGGAAAAACTCTGCTGTTACAAAAATAACTACGGTATTTACTCATGTATAGGTATTTACTCATGTATAGCGTGCCCTTTTTTCCCAACATAAAGGAAAAAATTTCTGGGGTGCGTGCTTTACACGGAAAAACAATTAAGGAGTGGTAGTCGTAAACTGTTCGGTGATGTTTGGAGGGAAGTGTATGGGAATAGTCTGTTATCTCATCTCTCGCTCTTACATCACAACTCCTCTGCCTTTTCTCTCTCTCTCTCTCTCTTTCTCTCTCAGCCCTCCCCGTAAACAACACTGCTAGCCGATCGATACATTCCTCCAAGCCTTCTTTGTTTGGTAGATACGGTTTTTTTTTCGAGGTGTTGCATTCCAGCACGGCAAAAAAAAACCAGGAAGTCACTGTGTAAAAGATGCAAAAAAAAAGGGCCGCCTAGTCACCATAAAAGAAGCTAAAAAAGATAAGAAATCTGGCTGCCCACCACAGCTGTTGACCTTCTTTTAATGAACTTTTGTAGGTTACCTTTATCATACAACACGCCACAATGTTTTGGTTTGAGGGCCATAAGTTATTTAATTAAAGTATTTTCCAAATATATCACAATCACCACATATTAATGTAAAAAAAGAATAATTTTTTACATATTTACTAACCTTAAATAAATTTAATGCAAGTATATCTGTATACATTAAAACTTATCTTCACACTTTTTTACTGTTCAATTTTTCCATATAACGGTTAAATAAAACATGTAATGAATTTTACCTGCATTGGTTTAATAAAGTTGCAAGCAAAAGGCAAGTATTCAAAATACATAGAACTGAATACTGGAACCGATATTTAAATTGTAGAATCGGCACGGGAATCAACATTTTTGGTTATTTGACCCATCCCTACTTACTACTGTTAATGAATTATCACCATTCTGGCAAGATGCTTTGTTTTAATTCCTCATCAGATGGTGGTCCCAAGTGAACAACACATTAGATATTTTTAGTGTATGTAAAAAATAATTAATTTTTTATTTATACATGCAACTTGCTGCTTCACTTATTTCATACAATAAATGTAAACATTTCCTTGAAGCATCTGCTATCACTGTTGGCATAGCAACCTTGATGCCAATTAGAAAGAAAAAACAACTGCCATGTCACGTTGCGGAATAAACATGTACTGGTTAAGTTGCAATTTATTCTGAACACTTGCACATAACTATTTTATTAAAATGTTTAGATTATTACACTAATAATTGCTTTGTGACCATGTAAAATCAAATTAATTAATCATTTGTGTACAAGCTAGTTCCTCTCTCCATATGTCTTGATGATATATTGTGCATCAGCTGTGCTGTCTGAACTGCCAACATGATTTTCTTCTTTGCTCACGTATTAATTGATACATGCTTCTGTACTTGGGATGTTGTTGGTTTTGTTTATGACATGGTACTTTATGCTGGCTGTCATAAAAGTGCAGTAGTTCATGAGAGAAATTGAATGCAAATTCTATACAAACTAGTACTATAGTACACATACTCCGTACAATCACATAACTAGCATTGCCTTTACTTTACAAATGGGAGTATTATTTTTCATTAAATTCAAGGGTTGTATCAAATTTCTCAATGTTTTTATAGCGTATTTTTGTGGTACTTTGTATCACTCGGTACATGTTAAAAGGAAATTGGTCCAGATCTGCAGTTCTAATATTGATATTCAAAATCACAAAATTTTACCTAATGCCTTTTTCAAGGAAAAATCATTTTTTGCTAATAAAATTTGAATGACTGCACTGATAAGGATGTAATTTCACTAGAATAACAACACCACTAGTGTTTATCATAAAATTATATTCTCAATCCAAAACCTGTTCCCATGGAGCTATACACTGTTTTTCTTATTGACTTGTATAAATTAAATTGTTCAAAAAAAAAATCATGGAATTGTATTAATATAAATAATAAATTAAGAATTCATGTTATCCATGCAGAACAAGTAACTTATATACTGCAGAATTGATTTATTTTATAGCTCTTTGATAGTTATGTGAATAATACATGTACATATTGAAGCGCTCAGAATTTAAAATGTAATTAAATGTACTCAACAAATCTTTTAGTTTGAGGTTATTTCAGATTTGACTTCTGTTGCATGCGCACACACTTCTCTGGTTGTTATTTTGTATAGAATATCAGCATTTTCAGCTTAAGTTGGATTGCAACAAAAGAGCTTTACCAAGATATCACCCTGAACATTCTGTAAAATCGTGGAGGCAACCTTTAAACACAGCCAGACTCTACAAGCATACCTACATTTCAGTATGCTTCCCACAAGTCATTGCTTCAAAAATATTTTTTCTGATGAGTTGTATCTGCTATAAAATTAATCTAAAATCATATTGCCTCTATTGTGGTCTGTCTCATGTAAGTTGGCGAGATTTTGACAGTTCGACGAAAGTAGCGCCAATGTTTACTTTTCATTTATGTATCCTTTTGCCATCAACTGGTCCATCAAGTGGAGGCTATATTTTTTATCAACACGCTGTCAGCGAATCCACTTGTCATTGTACTGTAATACTAAACAAATTTTGGGATTTTTTAGACTGACATCTGTCTAAAAAAAATTAGTAGGTTATAAAAGTAAAAATATAAAACCTTGCAAAAAATTAACTATTTGCTAACTCTTTTTTAATTTGCCCAAGAGAGCGAATTTAAAAACTATTTGCGCATGTCCCACTTTCTTTGTTTTATCAATACAATATAGTAACAACACAGAAACAAGGAAATGGGTTTTCGGGAGAACAATATGGCATATAATTTACGTAGACGAATGATTACCGGCCGAATAGAAATTACTAGTACTCAAAATCGCTGAACACAAAATTTATGTTACTTTAATAATTATGCAGAGCTCGCGGAAAAATAAAACTATCTGTATCTGTTCGTAATTTTATTGCACATTAAAGCTATTCTTTTCAGACTGGTAATGCTCCAGGAAAGACCAGGTAGATGGCGTGCGTGGCAAGAAAGGACAAGGTTTGTGCCTTTTGTATTGCTCAACAGATAGCAGCACGGGATACGGCGTGAAAAAGGTTTTGAAGTTGAGTTTCATTTGGATACTGATCGTTTTATTGCACATTTCATTTTGAACACCTATACATTAATACTTTATCACGAAGTTTAGTTTGTAACACTAACAACCACTGTTTTGTGACCACGTAAAATAAAATGTATTAATTAATCTAGCAACTCGTTCTTATCACGTATTTTCTGCTTGTCTAATGTTCGTCGGCAGTGCACTTAGAATAACCAATGTAATATTAACTTTTATTCGTTCTTGCATCAGCTGATGCAGGATTTTGTAAATGGCACTTTGTTTGTTTTGTATACATCAAGTGGCCACTCACCGACTGTCAGAATCTCACCAACTTATATGAGATAAACCATATTTGTTACCAAAAATGAAATATCAGCTCAGTCTCAAAACACTTTATTTAAATGTGATCCTGCTATACAAATATCTGCATTTAATCACACTCACTCACTCTCTGACTCACTCATTCTCTGACTCTGACTCTAACTCTAAATACCATTGCAATTATAAACATTTAAAACTTGTTTTATTTTGTGTCACATTCCATGAATTATATAAATTTCAATAAAACATTATTAATCATTCTAGTGTACACCCATATTCATATGAAGCATGCTTTTAAAGATAGGTTCATTTCAAAATTAGAGGAAAACCATGTAAAGTAAATATGATTTGATATGACTAAAGTATATTTATTTACTTTATTTTCCTACACAGTTGCCATTAACTTTTGGTAGGGTGTCACCAGTTTCCGTATCCCACTGTCAAAGAAGTATGTTGCCTGTGTCCTGAACAATTGATTTGTAGTGTTCTTGAGTTAATCTGTAAACTGTTGTGATGCAAGCAATTTCTTTAAATCCATATACACTTTAGTTACTTGGTGCCAGATCAAGGCTATAGGGAGGATGGCCAAAAACTTCACAGTAAAATTTCTGCAACACTTCAACATTTCAACCTGCTGTATGTGGTCGAGCATTATCGTGCAAGAGTAAAATTTCACTGGACAGCACCTCTGAGTTTTCCCAGTGTGTCACAATAAACATTGACGTAAATAGTCTTTCCATGTTCAATAAAATCAACAAACAAGACCCCCTGTGTGACCCAGAAAATAGTAGTCATGATTTTTCTGGCAGAATGTGATTGCTTACACTACTTTGCTATTTTCGGGAAGGCGGGGGTTGCCATTGCGTTAACTGTGGTTTTGTGTTGGAAACCCACGTCTCATCCACATTGGCAGTGTGGCCAAGTAAATCATCTCCTTAATTTTCATATTTTTGCAATAACATTTGAGCTACAGCTACATGTTTCTGTTTGTCTTCTTCAGTTAGCATTTCTGACACCCATCTGGAACACAAAATCTTTGTAGCCTAGTTGTTTCGTCAAAATGCCATTAAATTAGAGAAATAATAACTTAGGATATTTCAAGGACAAATGTGAAATGTTGATCTTTGCTAATAATGCTGTTAGCTTTTTCCACTCAATTGTCTGTAACTGCAGTGGATCAACCGTAATGTTCTTCGTCATGAACATTTGTTCTCCCTTCTCAAAACAAATGACACCACTGTCTAACCTCATAACATTTGGCCCATAAACTTCACAATTTTGCTAGTGGATCTAGACTGTACTATTGTTTTTGGCTATTAAAAACCGGATCACAGCATAAACTTCACAATTGGCGAGATTATTTTTTTTTGCACTCATTTTACATTTTAAATTACTCGCACGTGGATCCAATGTGAATCTGACTGCAACAAAATGTACGACACGTAGCTACTGAACCAAACAATGGAACAGCTTATTCAATGTATTAAAAAATACATTTTATCCCTTTTCATCATCTTAAGGGTTAGAATTTATAAAAATTGAGAAATTAGTATTAGGTATTAATTATATTCTGTTGGGTTATAAGCTATTAAAGGATTTCTCAAAAATATTTTTTAACCCTTTTCACCCTATTAGGGATAGAACTTTTTAAATTAATTTTTATGTATTTATGTAATTAACTTTTTTATGTATTATTCTTAACAATATCAGGTCAATAAGCAGTTGATGAGTATTCAAAAACACATTTTACCCATTTTCACCCTCTTGTGTATTAAATTACAAACAAAGCCTAAAATTAATTTTTGGGCATTTATACAGGTAGTCTTTCAAAGCAAAGATCATGAAAGATCATAGCAGTATCTCATGGAGTTAATGAGCTATTGAGAAGTCATGCATTTTACATCTTTTTACATCTTTCAAGAATCTAATTTTAAATAAATTGTAAATTAGGTTTTTATATAGGTGACCTTTTGAAACAATATCTCATTGGGTTAACGAGCTGTTGAGGAGTCCTGGAAAACACATTTTCCCTTTTTTTTATCCCCTTGGGGGTTGCATTTATAAAATCCTAAAATTACTTTTTAAGAATTTTTATTAGTAGCCTTTTTAAGCAAAGAACATAATGATTTTGGATCAGTCCTAGAAAACACATTTCACCCCACTCTATCCTCTCAGAAGTTTAATTTTTAAAAATTAAAAAAAAATCTCATCTTAGTAAGTGCCTGCATCTTAAGGAGAAGTTATCCCTATATTTTTTATGATTTTGTGCGTTGAGTGAGTGAGTCAATGAGTCAGTCTGTCCATTTTCTTTTGTATACACTGCTAGACAATAAAAATAGCGTACACAGAAAGATGTATTATATGGTACTTAAACTTTATAGAGGTAGTCATATAGATCAGTAATGCATATGACCACAAAAACAGAGCAGCGGGACAATTGCATATCAATCTGTAGTACGCCATCTGATATCTTCAATAATGTGTTTCACCCCCTCGCACTACGATACACGATGCTATATAGTGTGGCATGTTGTCCAGCAGATGTCGGATGTTGTCCTGAGGCAGATGAGCCCACAATTGCTGGACTGTGTGTTGCAAATCCCGAATACTGTGGCACGGCGGCAGTTGGTGTTTCAACTGTTCTCACACGTGCTCAATTGGGGAATGTCAGGGCAGCGGGCAGGTTATGGTAGTCTTTGGGCATGGTGGAAGCAGTCATGTGTGACACATGCAGTTGGCTGTCAGTCTTTATCCTGCTGGAATATTGCACCTGGAACCTTAGCCAGAAATGGGAGCAGATGGGGGCATAGGAGCTCTACCACTTATCGCTGGGCCATCAATGTTCCATGTAACACGACAAGAGCTAATTGGCTATCGCAGGCTATGGCACCCCAGACCATAATGCCTGCAATGTGGGAAGTGTGCTGCTCCATAGCGAAGTTGGGATTGTGGCATTCATCAGACACCCTCCACACCTGGACGTAATAAACATTCGTCCCCATAACAAAGCAGCACTCATTACTAAACAGCACACATCGCCAATCCATGGCATTCCACATTGCTCTGTCCTGGCCCCACTCCAAAGACAGAGCGGCAGACAGCTGCCGCTATGCAGAGTAAATGGCAGCACGAGTAATGGGCACTGGGATCACAGATTCGCCACTACAAGGCATCAGGAAATGGTTTCTGGGCACACAGACCCATCATTGACCAGCATCATGAACCAGGTCACCATGGGATCCCTCTACACCTGGTGCACAATTTGTCGATCTTCTCGACTGGTGGTTACCCTCATCCATCGTGAACCCAGTCCTCATTGTGTGTGTACCTCACATTACCACTGCTTCTAACATCAAACAGTATTGTCCAAACAATCCACATGGTGGGTTATGCGGCGATACGACCACTCTACAGTTTTCAGCTCGATTACGAGTCCTCTCTCAATGTCCGTCAGTTGCATAAAGCAACATCTTTAGCATCTTCCTGCTATTCTTCTATAATCTGTACACTTGTTTGGTATTTTGTGGTGTTTATCATGTTAATGCGGCTTTGGTTGCGTGCCAGTGCTTACAACCGCTGGTCGGGGCTTGAATCACCACTGCCAGGTGTGCAGTCAAATGCAAATGCACCAACATGGGATTGTGTGCATACCAGCCAATGCTCTTGCTATTTTCATGGTCCGGCAGTATACATAGAGACTAATTATTTTAGTAATTACCCATCACACTATGGTTCTGTGAAGATGTTGAATAATATTCATAGTAGGAAATTCCTTCCATCTGTTTTTAGTTATCACTTATGGTGTTAATCCAAGAAACGTCAAACACTTGAATCTCACATTATGGTTACTATAAATTTAGCTAAATTTTTTTTACAAAAATTGTTACCTCTGAATGAATTAAACTGAGAACCCACTAGTGTTTTCATCAATCGACATTTCCGAGTAATGTACTCGTAATATTTTGCAACAAAAGGGTTGGTTTGCAATATTTTATTATAACCTTAGATAACATTATGAAAAAAAAAAATTTAAGTATGCACGGATGTCCATACAGGCCTTTGACTATCTTTTCTTGCATTACACGACAATGTACACTGGAGAGCCAAAAAAACTGGTATAGGCGTGCATATGCAAATAACAGAGGTATGGAACCAATCAGAGTAACGCAATGCAGTCGGCAGCGCCTGTATAAGATAACAAGCGTCTGGCAAAGTTGCTAGATCGGTTACTGCTGCTACAATGGCAGATTATCAAGATTTAAGTGAGTTTGAACGTTTAGTTATAGTCGGCGCACGAGAGATGGAACATAGCATCTCCGAGGTAGCGATAAAATTTGGATTTTCGCGTACAACCATTTCACAAGTGTACCGTGAATATCGGGAATCCGGTAAAACATCAAATCTTAGACATTGCTGCGGCCGGAAAAAGATTGTGAACGAACGGGACAAACAACGACTGACGAGAATCATTAAATTTGACAGACGTGCAACCCTTTCCCAAATTGGCACAGATTTCAATGCTGGGTCATTAACAAGTGTCTCAGCATGTTGTAAAGAAACGTCTTTGATTGTTAAGGCATATTTATTATATTAAAGCCGCACAAGGTTAGGCGCCATCTTGTAACGTTTCGCCGCTTACACTGCCGACTGTTTACTTGCCACGGCTTGCTCAAGGTAGAATACACGAGACTCAGTACCATTGGATGTTAGTTAATTATGAAAGAAAGTTCAAGTTCCAAGTTATATATATATATTTATGTAACTATTGCAGTTCACAGTTCACATAAGTCCAATTAGCAGAGTACGAACCTTGCAGATAAACATAAAAGTACAGCAAACAGCGCCACAGTGGTTTAACTGGCCCGAAGAATAATTAATTACTGCTACCTCCCACACCGGCTGAGAAATGAAATAAAAGTCTAGTTGCCGATGTGGGGGTTACCGTCCTGCCCGAACGCGGCCTAGGCTATCATACTTCTGACTACTGCCCTCACGGGCGACGTGAAGTGAAGTAACTCTGACGACTGCTCTAACAAGACTTGCTCTCACGACTGCTCTCTGACTGCAGAAGACTGCTCTCCGGCTGTTCTAAGAAGACGACTTCAATAATACTACTGTCTCGAAGGCGCCAGCCAGACGCCTATATGCTGCCTATCATCTCGCAGCAGCGTGAGAACTGCGCTGTCCCACGCTCAGCCTGACATCGATACTGCTGCGCCCGTTACCGATATCGTAACTGCGTCGCAGGAAACTAAAACTGTGCTGTCAACAAAAACGACTTCGCAGTCCACAAAAACTTGTTGACGCACTCACCTCCGGATAACGAACTTCTCGTATAACAAAACGGCGCCGAAGGAACTAATCTAATTAATGTTGACGCTTCAAAAGAAACACGATGTTTGAAATGAAACACTACCGGACTCCTGATAAACGAACACAGCAAACGTCCGCCCATTAAACTACAAAAGTACACGTCTGCTCGATAATCAAACGTGGGAACCTGCCACCACGGCTTAAAACTGAAACCCGATAAAAATATACTGAAACTTTCCCGAGCTTCATACATACGAAAGAATTCTACACCCAAGTCCCGAAAATTTAAGTATATTGCGTCACTACAATGTAAACTATTCAATGGACCATCATTGATATGGGCTTTCGGAGCCGAAGGCCCACTCATGTACCGTTGTTGAATGCACGACACAAAACTTTACGCCTCGCCTGGACCAGCCAACACTGCTGGCGTAATTAGAAGTATTAAGAGAGCAGCGCTGTCACCACCCAACATCCCCCCCCCCGCCTCCTTAAACCAGTGTAGGGACTTCGGCTGACACGTGCCGCCCATTTACACATCCCGAGGTCAAGCAGAGAGGTAGAAACGCGCTTCCAGACCCTTCTTACACGTGTCCTGCAGCGCAGGCCTCCCACCCTCCTCTCCTCTCCTCCCCCTAGCAAGCCCTGTGAAAATTAGTAAACGCAGAGAAATCATGAGATAATCAGGTGCTATTCGCGTGAAGTTGAAAACATGCACCAAGAAACAGCTGACAAGCTTGGAAAGTGGTAC
>NQII01001303.1:483979-497596 GCA_002778355.1 Clitarchus hookeri
AGAGTAAGCTTGGAAAGGGTGCCACCACCTCCCCCCCCCAACCTTCAGGGAACCATGGCACGTTTTAGAAGTGTTTCGTTGTACCGCTTCCTCCCACCCACCCCCTTCTCCAACAAGAGAGACACATGTAGAACACTTAGGGAGGGAGGGAGGCTAGAAAGGATAAAAGCCTCTTTCAGGGCGGGTGTCATCAATCAGTTGAATATCGCCATGCAGAGAGGTTAGTCCGGGGAACAGTTCGTCATCAGTACGTCAGGGGACAGTACGACATTTGATTATTATTGCACAGAGAAGTCAGTCGCGCCGTGAGAGTCAGGCCGGGATATCGGAACCCGGCCACGTCCATCAGTCAAAGCAACGAGCTGCTGGTGGCGCGGGAGTTTGGTACCACCACCCCGGAATGCACAGGTAGTAAGTAGCGACATTAAGGGGTCAGCCAAATCAGGACGCGAGACGCAGGCCCGAATCAGAGACAGTTACCAGAGTCAATTCGGACGAGTAGTTTCACCACGTCGGGACGCGAGTTAGCCAGCCAGTTACCGCATAAGTCAGTTATCAGTCAGTTACAACGCACCGAGAAGGCGGAGTCGAGTGGTGAATTTCACCGAGAAGTGCCATGTCGAGCTAGTGGTATTGTCCAGTGCAGCCCGTAGCTGCGAAGGACGCGTGGGGCCCACACCAGGGTCCCTCGACGGGACGTGATAGGGTAGTAAGCAATCCGTTACTACCCTACGCTGAGAACGGGAGCAAGTGGTGAGCTCCACCGCGGGTCGCCAAGTCGAGAGGAAGCCAGCTGCGTGTAACAAGCCAACCAAAGAGGGCCTTTAACCGGGCCATCCAGTTCGCCAGACCTCATCAACTGCCGGAACAACTACCACACAACATGTGCAGATAAGTAACCCCGTCGTCACTCAGGGACCTGTCCAGATACGTAATGCCCCTACAGCGTCGGAAACGTTAGCCAGAACATTGTAACCAGCTCTTCAGGCCTTGAACTCGCAGGGCGTTAATGTATGAGAAAATTCTTGGCAGTAAGTATATATAAAGTCCCGCAACAGTGCCGGGAATGTATAAGTAAATTCCCGTTAAATAAACCTGTTCCAAACTAAGAAGTCGTGATGAAGTCATTGTGTGATTTACCTTCAAATCCCAGGCACCCTATAGTCTGTGCCACTGAACATTAACCGTAGACCCTACGAACCATCTGTACACAACAAATGGGGAGTAGCGTAATGTGTTAACTGGAAACACGTTGCCTCGTCTGACTAGTCTCGTTTCCAATTGTATTGGGCGGATGGACGTTTACGGGTGTGGAGACATCCTCATGAATCCATGGACCCTACATGTCAACAGGGGACTGTTCAAGCTGGTGGAATCTCTGTCATGGTATGGGGCGTGAAATGGGACCCTTGATATGTCTTGATACGACTGACAGATGACATACGTAAGCATCCTGTCCGATCACCTGCACCCATTCATGTCCATTGTGCATTCCGACGGATGTGGACAATTCCAGCAGAACAATGCGACACCCCACATGTCGAGAGTTGCTACAGAGTGGCTCCAGGAACACTCTTCTGACTTTAGACACTTCCATTGGCCACCTTAATAACCAGACATGAACATTATTGAGCATATCTGGGATGCCTTGCAAGGTGCTGTTCAGAAGAGATTTCCACCGCCTTGCACTCCTATAGATTTGTGGACTGCCCTGCAGGATTCATGGTGTTAATTACCTCCTGCATACCTTCACACATTAGTCGAGTCCAAGCCACATCGTCTCGCGGCACTTCTGAGTGCTCATGGGGGCCCTACACGATATTAGGCAGGTGTACCAGTTTTTTTGGCTTTTCACTGTACCTGTTTAGGAAAAGTTTTTTTAAGTATGCATGGATGTCCATACAGGCCTTTGACTATCTTTTCTTGCGTTACAAGACAATGTACCTGTTAAATTATGGAAAACAGCAAACCTGCACAGCACACAGAAACGCAAAACTTGTGATGAGAGAGAGAGTTCTTTTTGGAATGGCTGGTTGCTCCTTTTCTACTGCACGTGTGCTGTCAGCCATTGAATCACTGGTAAACATGCCTTCACTGTAACCAAGTGCGCATTGCCTCATAAATTAGAAGCTTTCTCAATGGCCATGGTGACCTGGTTGTGCAATTTGGTTGTTAAGTGCAAGGATACCCAAGATATGGAACTACTTGTCATAATTTGCTACCAACTTCATGATATTGCAGTCAGTGCTTACATAAAAATGTGTGCAGTTAAGGGCAGTTATTTTTTCTCATGGGCTTATTTTGAACATGCTCAGTTAACTGTGAAGAGCCTATGTGAGAAAACTTACTTCAAATGTGTTAAGTGAAATTATTGTTAGTATCAAAATCTGTAATTATATGGGTTGCTTAAAATAATTTTAATGTTTTCTAGTTTTAATAATATGCTGATATTTTAACATTATATTAGCATCCAGTGGCATCAGTTGTGTTCATGCAGGATGGAGTTCTGCTGCAGTTGATAAGCCTATTTCTGAAATACTTAAATTTCTTAGAAAGTTTATAGAAATTTTTTTTTAGTTTTAAGTAGCACTTAAATAGGTAATTGTAGGTTATACAAAATAACAGAAACTGTCAGTTTTAGTAGTGTGTCGCTGTATTAGTAGTTGCATATTTTGTGTGATGTTTTTGTTTTCATGCACTTGTTGCATCAATGGTGTTTTGTTTCTGTTAGGTATATTTTCAAGTTATAATGTATTCACGGTAACTTCAAGATTTTCTGAATCATTCCGCAGCATGTATACAAAACATTGCCATGTGACACCTGTCAAATGTTTTGTAAACAAACAGTGCCATGTGGGAACTGTCAAATATTTTGTTAACAGTGTCCATGTGGGAACTACCAAAATTTATTTTTGAAGAGAAACAATGCCATGCAAATCTTAACTGTCATATACTTTAATAAAATTCTCCAAATGTCTAAAAAATGCTAATCAATTTAGCAAAATATTGTAATACATACAAAAAGGTAGATTGAAGTATATATCGGAACTGTTAATTATATAATTTAATTAAAGTTTACTTATTATATTAAGATTTATTTACATAATTGGTATAAGGAAAAAGTTAAATTTTACATAATAAACTTTTGGAAGTAGCACTCAGGTTAAAGATTTCACTGTGATAAATGGGTACCATTTATTCTATTTTATCGCATATAAGTCGCACATTTTATTTAAAAAATTTTATTGAAAACTCGGGGGCGACTTATAAGTGAGAAAAATTCCTCCAGCCCCGCACTAACGTTTCATTTACTACGAATTCACGGCCCGCGGCTCGATTTCCAAACTCTTCAGCGAACAAAATCACTTTCATTTTTAAACCTGCGGTGTATGTACATCGCTTTTCCGTCAAGAAACTGTCTCACTTCACTGCCACAACATCAAAACACTACGTGCGACGCAAAGACGATATAAGAGAAATACGTGTAAGCCAACGCTAATGTGCTGCTATCTCTTACGCTCCACAAAAAGCTTTCGAAAATAATCGATTATCAGTTATTGACCACAAATCGATTCCTTTTCATTCTTTTAAAATATGTTTTTCTGTTAAGGATTGCGAAGGGAATTACGTAACGGAAATATTCAAATGCCTTTCTATATTTTGCACGTTTATTTAAAACTTACAAAGATAAACTGCAGAAATAACAACGCTAATACCAAAATTACATCTTAACCTAGAATTATCTTATAAGTAGAAAGAATGTGTTACGTTAGTTTTATAACCGCAATTCAGCGTCTCCAATATCCAATATGGCGTGGTTATACTTCTGAAAACAACGTGCCCAAACGGACAAGATGGAGTGTATGAGTCCGCTGGACAGACACTGACATTTATAAAATTTCAATTAATAACAGTGAAATCTTTACCCATGAGTGCTACGTGAAAATGTAAATATATAGTTTAGCAATATTAACTTTACAATTACGGCATTAAATTTATACATATTAATATTTAACCTACAAACTATTTCTTTTCAGCTATAACCAACATGTCCCTTCAAAATCTGTTGTTAATTCGTACTGACTTTTAACAAATTATTATAATTTATTGAAAAAATATACTTAAAACTTAAAACAACCAATTTATATAGTGCTTCAGTGCTAAAAGCAAGACAAAACCTTTTTACATATACAATTTTTTTATAACCAATTGAACAGGTAACTCCTAGGGTGATTTTTCGAAGGTTCTTTTCAAAAGTATCGAAGATACCGTGAATGGATTATATTTGATTTATAATCTATGCCCTATATTTTTTGACATCCACAAGTGATGAATTTTGGGAATGAAATGGAATGTTTCTTTATCTCAAAAATTTAACAAGAAATTCTGAAAGAATTCACAGCCTGCTTTCTACTTGCTATCATAACATTTGTAAGGACACTCACTTTTTACAGTCTTTGTATGAATCACAAAGTGCTACTATAGCCTTAAGATTTACTCACTTGTAACTATTTGAAGTTTAGATGCTGTAGTGAACAGTGAACAGAGCTGCCAGGTTACAGTCACATAGGCGAGAGTGCATAAGTAGTGGGGACCAGTCAAGCGGATTCATGCAGGCTGAACACACCACTCCACGCTCATGACATAGCGATTTGTGTTACTTTATATAGTCTATTCGTGGTTTCTTCACACTTTTTTTTTAACAAATCTATGAGAAAAACCCCATGTATGATGCGTTTGGCAAATTTACTGTGTGAAATGTACAGTGTTGCCCTTCCGACCAGCAGGTTCTTATGGGCAGCCCTTGTAGATCCTGTGTTTAAAGAGCAGACGCGCGCGACGTGTCTTCCTCCTTCTTTCTTCTTCACTTCCCCCAAATTTTCGGGTTGCAGGATGGAGTTAGTTGCCTACCAATCAGTGCGCTACTTCACTCCTCGTCTCTTTCTTTCGCCTACCTCTTCTTCTCCTCTCTCCCCCTCCGCTTCCAACATTTTACAAACCTGTCGCGCCTCAAAGCAGAGCTTCCACATGTTTAAGTTTCCCCTCCAGTTCCTTTCACATTCATGTTGCTGATCAATAAATTCCTCCAAACCTTCTTTGTTTCCGTGCAAGGCAGAGGATAGCCTGCCTCTCAGGTTGAGGAAAAAAGAAAGAGGCGACACAAGGTTTTTTTTAGGGGTGACATTTCAACACTGTAAAAAAAAACCAGCAAGTGGTGTAAAAGAAAAATAAGGCTGCCTGCAGCAGTCGTTAACAGTCTTTTAACGACCTTAGGGTACCTTTTATCTTGCAGCACATACACATTTTTTTTTTTTCAAGTTTTCTTTCTCAAAACTAATTATTGTTTTAAAATATTATTGAAAGAATAATAACTAAACAAACTGTTTTAAATAATTAATTACACGCCCTCAGCGTCTTTTCGCGACTTAAAATATTTTAAAACCAAGTTTCCAAACAAACTTCTACTCACTCGACTATGAGGAAATAAGCGTAATTTAACCAAATCAACCTCTCAACATACAAAATAACATACTAGTGAACTTTCAATAGTATTTCTAATTAAAACAGCAACTTAAAATCACTTATGAAATCATTCTTTAAATACCAGTTACTTAAAATCACCCTTTATGGTAAACTAATTTTTAAATTTCAAAACTTTTCCCGGGTCACGCCCTTACAATCTAAGACAACTTTATAATAAACTTGGGCATTTAAAATTCATTTTTAATAATATAAAAAACCTGAAATATTAAAAAATTCCCGTTTTATTCAACAACTAAACTAAATTAGCCCACCACCTAGACAGTACAGCATAAAAGGAACGGTAGGCTGCTATATTCTGTACCATATAAGAAGGCCACTTTTTGACAGCTCGGCAAAAGTAGCCCCACTGTTTACATCTGACTATGTATCCTTCCGCCATCAGCTGGTCCATCAAGTCGGGGCTGTATTTTTTATCAACACGCTGTCAGCTAATCCACTTGCCATTGTACTGTATGCTAAACAAATTTTAAGATATTTTTTAAGACTGACATTTGTCTAAAAAAAAATAAGTAGGTTGTGAAAGTAAAAATATAAAATGTTGCAAATTATTAAATATTTGCTAACTCTTTTTTAATTTGTCTGAGATGGTGAATTTGGCTTAACATTTGCGAGATGGTCTGTTGTATCTATTATTACACTTTGGACGTTACAGCTAATATATTTGAGTTGGAAATATGTGACATGGAATAACGTTAGAATTGCTTAAAAACTATTCACGCGTGTCTCACTTTCTACGGAAACAAGGAGATGGGTTTCGAGAGAACAATATGGCCTATAATTTACGTAGACGAACGATTACCTGCTGAATATAAATTACTTGTACTCCAAATCGTTGTACATGAAATATATTTTACTTTCAAATTATGCAGAGCTCGTGGAAAAATATAACTATTGGCATCTGTTTGTAAATTCGTTATATATCGCGCAGGAAAGCGGTTCATTTCTGGCTGGTAATACTTCGCAAAAGATCCGACAGATGGCGCACACAGCATGTCACGACAAAGTTTGAGCTACCTTTTTTTTTTTTTTTTTTTTTTTCTCCAACAGATTGCGTATTTTTTAAAGTTGATAGTTCTTATATTAGGGGCAGGAAATATATTTCAAATTCGTGTCATTTCGTCAAATTATTAGAACAAATAATTCAACAATATTATGCAATATTTCTGTAGGCTTTTGGAATTAATAGTTGAAAGCGAGGTTGGAGAGGGATGACACAACGTGAAAAAGCTTTCTGAAGTTAGCACAACTTCAGAAAACTTTTCCACGTCGTATCGTTCTATTGTACATTTCATTTTGAACACCTATACATTACTACGAAGTTTAGTTTTTAACACTAAAAACCATTGTTTTGTGACCTCGTAAAATAAAATGTATTAATAAATCTAAAAACTCTTTCTTATACGCGTATTTTTTGCTTTTGTGATGTGCATCGGCAGTGCACTCAGAATAGCCAAAGTAATTTTAACTTTTGTTCGTTCGTGCATCAGCTGATACAGGATTTTGTAAATGGCACTTTGTTTGTTTCGTATACGTCAAGTTGCCACTCACTGACTGTCAGAATCTGGCCTTCTTATATGAAATGGACCATAGTATCTTGCCGCCACCATTCCCCTCCCCCCTTCGACACTTTCCAACGTACCCCTCTTTTCTTAGCCTTGACTAGCTCTACTCCCATTCGTACCTCTCCCCTCCACTATAATACCATCTTCCTTATCCCTCACAACACCCGCCTGCTCCTCTTTCCCTGGCTCCGACTGACGCGAGTGTCGCCACACAGACCAACAAAGGATGGCTCGCACGTGGCAAGCGAATGTCACTTGCGATAAGACATGTTTAAACATTTAAAAAATACGAGTTTACAAATGTTCCTATTGCTATAGCGAAAGGCTTGATTGACAGATTTCCGTTATAAACAAAGCTAAGTACCTATCAAACGATAGGGAAAATGACAGTGCATTTAAAAACTATCGCAATAGCGGATGTGTCGCTATAGGCCATACCCGTTATAGCGCGGTTCCACTGTAATATAAAAGCACCTCATTTTTAGTTAAATTATACTTTATTTAGTCTATCTATAAATTATAATATTAATTTATAATTAATGTGAATATTAACAGGGAAAAAATAGCGTTGGCAATGCCTAGTAAGAAGTAGTAGTTATACAAAATATAATTACACTGAGTGCGTACAAATGCGGTGCATTGTCCCTGTGGTGTAATTGTGTGGACTTAGTTATGCTGTGTTTGTATGAGGCGGATGAATATCCTGGAAGGAGAACTTTAGCGGGTTTTCAGAGAAAAGTTGGCAGTAACCGTGAATAGATAAACAACAGGCCATATGAAACTGACAATAGAAGAACAAAAATCCGCTGTTAGTTGACACCAGTTAAAAGAAAAGCCATGGGTAATTGTGTATAATATAATTACATATCTCAAGGAAAAGAAGCAATTGTACAGGTTAAAGTACAATGTTGCTGAAGCGACAACAGTAAAATAAATTTTGGCCGAGATATTTTCAATTTCTATAGCTGTGCAAGTGGTTGAAACTGTGGCTGAAGCTCGCTACATCAATTAGCCATTATGGCTTCTGTCTTTCATAGAAATGTTGCAAAAAAAATGATTCTTTTAATTTAGCCTTATGTTAGGATGTTCGTGAAATAATAACATTTCGAGTGGCTTCAATTTTTTTGAGCTCGTGCTCTTTCTGGTTTCCTGTGACCTTCGAGATATTACAGAGTGCTTCTGAATCTGAACGAAGTGACAAATGAATTCCCGCGTTTAAGTAGCAAGTCCGTAAGTGTCTTTGAATGCCGTAGTGTTGAGTTAGTGGATGTGTGATTATATTAAGTTTATTTAAATTTAAAATATGCTTAATATCGCCATGAATTGGCTAATGGAACCACGAAAAGAAATCCTATAACGAAGAGTTTTTGGAAAGTTATAGAACAGAGTTTCCATGGATTACTCATTCTAGGAACGGAAATAGTTTTGGGTTTTGTTTACATTGTGCCTGTAATATTAATGTTTCTCACGGAGGCAAGAACAATTTGAAAGTTCGTGAAGCAGTTGTGGTCATCTTAAATATGATGTCATGTTATCAATATTAGTAATACCCAACAGCAATGCAAAATGTAAAAGGGTGTTCAGTTCTGTAAAAAAAATAAAACTGCTTTTAGTTCTTTTATGATGGACAAAGTCCTTAAGGTAGAAGTAAAGTGGATCTTCTTATAAGTAATGCAACCAGCAACACTGTAAATGCACAACTTTTTAAAAAGTACTGTAGAGACTTCCAAAATCGTAAGAAAAATATGGCTTGTGTTTCATATGAAAGATAAATGTTTATATTTTATTCAATGTAAAATATGTCACTGCAGTAAGTCTTTCTGATGGGTAAATTAATTAATTAATAATGAAAATTTCCATTTCTTACCCAAGAATGGGCGTATTTCTTCTCTGGATGAATAACAAAATAAATTTTATTAAAAAATACCTCTTCTGACCAGGTTAGCAGTTTTTTCTATGCTTTTGCATGAGAAAATATTTGCATAACATTTTATAGGTGTGCTAAAAGTCAAGTTTATGAAAATAAATTACAATATATATTGCACCTTTTGACTGGATTATTTATTTTTAAAATTAAAAATAATGTCAAATACAGCATTTTTTATGCACAAAGTCAAGGATATTAATGTATAATTTCATATAAATCAATCGCAGAAACGATAACATGTCAAATAACCGTACAGTCTTGGGAATAACAAAAAACATTCCATAATATACCTAGGAGGCTGCTGCCTTCGTAGCGCAGTGGTAGAAAGTGGAACTACGTGGAGCTGTCGAAAGATGAATGAACAGGGAGGGCGAGGTGATGATGTGCGCGATAACAGGCCTGGCAATGGGTGTTGTGAACAGTTGGGAGAGGACTGAGCACCTGCCTACCAGCAGAGACGGAGGGGACACGTGTCTGCCTGTGTCTCTGGCTATCGCTACGAGCATTTGCTGCTGCCCATAGAAATGACAGTGATGCAAGTAATGCGATCATGAGCAACAGACCATTGCAGGTCTATGTTATTATGCCTGTTGCCACCCTGCAAAAAATATTATTTTATTATGTAAATTGCACACATTTCACTCATTTCAGTTTGAAACTGAAATTTCAATCTGTAATTACTGTAAACTTACAATTATGGAGGTTGTCATATGTAAAACACAATAAAATGTAGGTACAGCACACAACAAAAATTTTTATGCATGTACTTGTTTATACAATGGCATTTGAAAGGTATGGTTATGTGTAAAATCGATGAAAATGTGATTGAAAAGGAATAATATTTTGTGAACGATTAATAAAATTTTCATCTTATCATTAACGCAATTATTGAAAAAAAAATTTAATTTTCTGTACGTCTTCCTTGAACTCACTTTCTTCATAGAGCAGCTGTCATAATTTAAAAAAAAATAAGTTGTATTTCTTTTATTCATTGTATTATATGTCATAGAGTAATGTACGTATTTTATTAAAGTCATAGTATTATAGCCTGAAAGTACTGTAAATGTATTATATAACTGATTTGAAAAGTATTAAGTAAAGTAAATACATTTCCAAAGAGTTATCATTACCAAAATAACAGCGGAGAAACAAAGGAACGTAGTTAGTCTGTGCCCTACAAATTTCAAAATTGTTATTACTTATTGTCATACTGTTTACAGGAAATTCTACATTTTGTAGTTTACAGGAAATTCTATTTCATGAACGAGTGCACCTTTCCGACAGCCATTGCCTAGTGATGTATCATAAATCATGTGAACAACATTCCACCTAGAACAACTTAAATCAGGTGATGCACATCACCTTAGGTGCATTAAATATAGCTCCTTGAAACATTTTACAGATTAAAAAAGGTAACATACACTACTTCTAGATGCATGTCACCACTAATAATGGCCTCCTTCCAAATTCCTAACCTAATGTTCAACAATTTGCCACCAACGTGACATCATCACGTAAAGAATTCGTGCTTCTCGCCTCGTTGCAGGTGGCCGGAAGTAGAATGACGCAGGCGCCACACAGATGCGACTTCTTGTAGGGATAGTAACTTCTGGTTTGCTCATACTGCGCATTGTAGAGGTATCTGAATGTGGCCAGTTGAGTATGCATGTTGCGGGGCACAGCCACGGGCACCATTCTGGCTGTGGTAGGGTAACAGACTCCATGTGTGAAGGTTAGCATGTAGGAAATTGACGAATTGCTGTATTATACCAAGAAAACCAAAAAATTTTGTATAGAAATAATGACAACAATCATCATTTTTATTTTCCATTATGTAGTAAATGTTTGATAATATCTTCAAGTTTTATGTAAGAGTAGTTACAATACTGAACTGATCATCAGACCCTTTTCTTTTAATTTAGTGCCTTACGGAAGCTTCACGAAGTATCTTGCAAGTGTATATATTTTATTTTCAGCGTTACATGTACTGTGTGTTAATTTTGAGACCATTCGTACTGTCTCAGCAAACATACCCTCTTTTTTTACTGTACAGTACTGGCCCACAAAGTTACTAGAGAAGGATAAAATATTTTTTGTCATGTACAGTCTTGGTGGTTCAGTCACTTATTTAGTTGTTTAGTTGTATTTTTATTAAACGACAAAATAAGTAATACATTCTTTCATTTCACATTAAAATACTTTTGAACCAGGTGGCTGTTATTTTTCAATTAGCAAGAAAATTTCATCTCCATATTATTTAGGGTCATTTACTTCCTGTTTACAAACAAAAGATTTTTCGTATGTTAAAAATTCAAGACACGTTTTAAATGCTGCAATATAACTATTTATAAAAAATGTCTTTAGGTTTATTTAAAAACTTTGAAAGACTGAAAATGTTACATCTGGTTCAGTACCTTATTTGGTGTTGTCAGATGGCTATGTTTGAAATGTTATTGGTTGGAAAAATACATGCATACATTGTATATGTCCGTATAGATGCAGACATACGTCCATGTAGGTAAATACTGGTATCGCGCACACCTGGCACACATAAGACTACCTCTTCAAGAAGAGTGAGGTATGCGATAAAAAATACTGCTTCTTCCCGCAGGTTACATAACTGAAGATCACTTTCAGTTTATGCGTTTGTCGTGGCCAATCATTGCCCCTCTCGTAATATCAAGTATTCTTGAGCAAGAATTACTTACCAAAGCCTTCCACAAAGCCTTTACAAATTCAATTTAAAACTTTTGAAAAATGTGGAAACAAAATAAAAAGCAGTTTTGCAAGGCAGTGAAAACATAACTTAGTTGATTTATAAGTGTCACCTGATTTAAATAAATTTTTTAATTTTCTGTCTACAAAAGTTTTGTAATGCTATTTTTCTTTAAACCGTTTATGTAAATAACCACCTACTTTTCATATAACGTAAAAGTAACTTACTGAACAAATAGGTTAACATACTTGAAAGTAGCAACCTGTTACTTGTTTTTTCGAAATAAGAATTTTATATTCAAGTCTGGCGTATTTTTTTTAGGTATAACAGCTCCATTTGCACTTCAGCAAATATGTACATTGTAAATTATCAAACCATTACATTAGTTACTCATTACTATGCTCTGGGCAAATAAATAAATTTTTTTTAAATTAGAGGTAAATAAAAATTTTTAAAGAATGTTATTTATTTATCAGTCTTTTGTTTGGTAGCGAAGTTGAGGCAGCAGCCTTGTCTTACTTATATTATTTTTAACCCCAATATAATCTTTTCGTTTATAGTGCACAGAGAAAAACAAAGTGTTACGTACACTTAATGCAATACAAAAAGCTCCAGAAGTTTGTTCTTATAAATTTTTCCAAACCTTATTATAATGCTATTTTACTCTTACATTTACAGATTTAAAATATGGCAGTTTATATTTGTACGTTCAAACTNTAATGCTATTTTACTCTTACATTTACAGATTTAAAATATGGCAGTTTATATTTGTACGTTCAAACTAACACAAGTAACATAGGTTCCTCGTTAAATATTCCTAGCAATTTAAAGTGCAACACTTGCAGGTTACATGAATGAATATTTATTTATGTACGATTTAGTCCAGTAGGGTGCTATTGTCACTTATACAGCCCATCAAATAAAAATCATTCGTTGCTACAAAATGTTTTGCANTTAGTCCAGTAGGGTGCTATTGTCACTTATACAGCCCATCAAATAAAAATCATTCGTTGCTACAAAATGTTTTGCGAAAAATTTTATGTTAAATGCATATCAAAATATTACCAAAATTCGTATTAACACATTAGAAGTGCTACTGCATCAGCAGATAATTAGACTAAAAAACCTGGCCGATGTTTTTAAAAAAAATTTCACTACATTTCTAAATACAAAAAAAAAAAATTTCTAACATTATGTTATTACGGAACAAGATATTTGGTGCAAACATTATGCACTAACATCGTGAANAAAAAAAAAAATTTCTAACATTATGTTATTACGGAACAAGATATTTGGTGCAAACATTATGCACTAACATCGTGAAAAATAACAGAAATCTTGGTCAATTTCCCGAAAATAAACACTGCCAATGTAAGTTTCATTATCGAATGAAACGCATTCACATTCGTTCCTGTTTGCTCAACAGCAACTTACTTGCCATTTGACACATTAGAATTTCGGACAAACACCTCAATCAGTGGATATAAACAAATGTACATTTTTATTGCCATAATTTTATATACAAGTAAAAATAGCGAATCTTAAATGCTCTGAACCTATGTAATCAATAGTGAAAGGTTTACAAAAATGTATTATATTGGCTTTTTCAATGTGCCTATCTTCCATACACATGGGCGGAGTACTGCTAACCCAAGACCACGAGAGGAGGAGGTTGGGCCGTCTCGCCTGTTTGAGTAATGGTACTATGGAGGGTGGCACGTGACGTCACTGCGGCGCAGTGCTCCCCTGAAGGGCTGCCCATGTGTCATTTATTGCTAGTTTCGGACTGCGGTTTAACCCAACCTGGGGCCCAATTATTGAAACTATCGGAATTGTTCCTCTAGAGCAGGGGTGCTCAGACTTATAAC
>NQII01001303.1:506364-522646 GCA_002778355.1 Clitarchus hookeri
TTTTTTTTTTTTTTTTTTTTTTTTTGTTAGTAAAATGTGTGTACATTGACACAAATTTACTCAAATTAACTTTCAATGGAAATTTTAACGTCCGTGAACATACACCGTTTGATTCACGTAGTGCAACAGCAATCGCAACCAAGTCGCATCACGCAGGTTATGAGTGCAACATACCGAATCTGTATGCTAACAAAGTTAATTCATCTATCGGTAACAAAATTAAAAGTAACTAAGTAAATTAATTATATTTTTTCTCATAGCAAATTTGCTTCTTTTAGAATTTGTAAACGTCTCGGCAACGTGTGAGCACTACAAACAATTAAAAACAAGCACATTCCGAACGAAAAACAAAGACAATTTGCTGTGTGTTACAAATTGTTTTAACCAAACCCATATAAAAAAACACCATGTTAGATCTCGGTAAAATAGGTAGTCGAATTAAACTTTCATCGTGCACTAGCTTAATTTTACGTGAATGTTTAGGTTATGTATATTGGAACTCCCATCTGACATCAACCAGCAATCAATAATTTCAACTTATAGATGTCGCTCGCATATAAAACAAATTCAGTGCGCACGATTTACTGTAATTTCCTAATAGCGCAAGTTTGCAACCAGTTTTAGTTAATTTTCACAATAAATACACAGTGTTAATATTACATAATATATGACTTCCAAAAAAAAAAATTTAGCTTATGTAACGATCTTTGAAATCTGTGAATCAAAATTTTCTCGTCAAGATTTGATTCATCAAATCATAGTCGCTCACGTAAAGAGTCAATACAAAGCTTCTCGCTCGAAACCCAACTTGTATTTTAGTTGGAACAGCTTACAGGCGTGAACATAAAGTTTTGCCAAAAATATCCTGAAAAAATTATTTCCCGCTCGACGAGAAAATATTTATGAATTCCCAAAACTTTTCCCAAAGTTCGGGATCCCGCACACCCCTAGTTTTTAGTATGTAACGAAACTTGCTGAAATACAAAACTACCATATCGCAACCAAATTGCGACCGTTCCGAAGCTACTAAATACTAATGTACTAAATGGAAATTTTGAACTCGGCCAGCACAGTTTTATTTTCAGACTATTTCCGCATCTTATATTTTCACACACAAAATAATTTTGCAAGAGTGATTTAATTACTGGCGTAAATAATGTAATTTTAAACTGTCTTTGAGGGGTGATAGGTTATAAATTTCTAGTAATTGGTTTTTATTGCTTCAATTCTTGGACTTCCGATTCTCGATTATACGATTCTTCAAGAATCATGGGTATCGAGGAATCGTGGAATAGAGTTTGACATCCCTAGTCAGAATATTATGCAGCAAGTGGTACCTGGCCCAGAACTTGTTGCAGCTCGTTATCAACCTATCATCGACCAGTACCAAGCCCTGATGCCACATTTGTCATGAGTTTGTCCCTTCAAATTATGTGCGTCGTGAAATCTGACTTTTAGTAATGTGAATTTCAATTTTCTACATAAAGACAAACATTTGAATGTGGTTGACAGAGCAATTTATTATGCATATAAGTGGTGTACTGTATTTAATGAGTTTATATGGATTAGGAAAATGCCTGAGCAGACGAACTGCAAAATTTTAATGTTCATAGTAAAAACGTTCTGGCATGTACATTTACAGATCAGCAACGCCTATTAAATGTAAAGGTAATAATTTTCATTTACTTACAGTTGCGTGTAGTATAACTCTTATTTGTGCTGTTGCATGTAATGGCAGCACAAGCTCCTCTTCCCTGTCTGCCTGTAGTAATGCCATTCCTTTCCATTATGAATTTCCACCTGTCATTTAATTTCTTATTTAAAAAAAAAAAACAGACTTTTGCCATGGACCTTGTTGAAACAGCATAACCTATTTTTTACGCATAGTTACCATATTTATTTTGTAGGAAAATATTGCTTTTCACATAGATGCAATGCTGCTGTTTTCTTCCTTACACATGTTGCACTGTATGTTCTGCAACATCACACGCTCTTGTTATCAAACTGTTAACTTGTTTTAAATTTGTACTTTTGTGAAATTCTTTGATATATTTAGTAAAATAAAGTAATGTACACTGAAGGTTATACGTATAGATTGACCTTGTTTGTGAACCACTTTCCTTTGGCAAGTACTGGTGCTAGCGCAGAGTTTGCTTAACACCACTATTTAAACAAAAACTTTACACACAAGCAAGTGAAGAACATTGAAAATCTTTCAAAGCTCGTCGCGGTACTGTAGTTGCTACAGCAGACACCAACACTGGGTGGAGTGAGACAGCTGTGCTACAAATTATCTTGTGTTGATGAAGCATGAGTCTGGCTTAGTTATCTTCTGCCTCCAAAGCAAGGTGGCTACTTTTAGACATACCCACAAAATATGGTTCCTTCTCAGGGCAATAACGAATAAAATTCTGTATTCTGAAAAATGGTTATGAGTTTACGCCAGCTGTCTTTTACACACTGTAATAATGTAAAACTCGAATGGATACTTGTACAGACTTCGGATTTTTACCTACTTATTGAGCAAAATGAGCGTATTGCAAAAAAGTAACAAAATTTTAATGAAATCTTATTTTTTGAGCACATCTGAGAAAAATTTTGCTCAGCTTGCTGTAACACTGCAAACTAGGCAACGGTGCACAGCCGTGATAATCTACGGGAACCAGCTAGTGGGAGGAACGCAGCAGATCGACTGACTTTCAGCAGCCAAGAAGTTCTGTGCTGGGTTTAAGTACAAGTGTAAACATGCCAAATAAAGAGGCAGTCTAATCACAGCTCTTTTTATTTAAGACTACTACAGAATTATGCACAAACATGTTAAAAACAGGATTAAAAAATATATATATATATATATATATATTAGTGGCGGGCAGCCTTCCATAGCCCTTCACACATGCAATTTAAAAATTCAAAATACACCAATAAAAGGCTGAGCTATCCAAAAATCCGGTAAAAAAAACCCATCTATAAAACATTATCCAGAACATCAGGCCCCATGCACAGGTCATATGCACAGTGTATCGTGAAAAAAATGCCCACCTTGTTGCATTACCAAAGGCACAAACCTGGATACCAGAATTCAAATAGGTTAAATTTTTACACTGAGATTTTAAACTTACATGCAAACAAATATCTGTAAAACCATAGGCAAAGCTGTGAATTGGAGGAAAGGCCCAAATTGCTGTGTAGCTGCTTAACTTGTGTTAATCCAAACCATAATTTAATCTGGCGGCGTCGGAACATAATTAACAAATAAAGCCACTACAAGCACCAGAAATTTAACAGTCTAGTCTACCTCCACCAATACACGCCTGTAATGAAATGAACGTTTCAGCATCCGACCCACCTGAATGTTCTATGCCTGCGACCAAGGAGAGAGTGACCCAGCTAACAAGTATAAGTTCTATTTGATTGGCGTAGAAAAAAAACAGCTTTGAGTGGAGGAGGAAATGGGCAAAGGCAGATTCTAGTGCCAGTTCCCTCTCTCGCCAGTAAACAAGCTCAAGCAAGCGCAGTGCTGGCACAGGACCAACATATAATATAGCATTACAGGTGGCCTTTTTTGTTAACATCATTGCTCCATAGTTTGTGGACAATATTTTGATTGTGTGTTAGGTTTTGATTGCATGAGGATGGTGAACTTACATTATGCATTATCAGAACCATAATAAAGTAGGGCTATAACAGTGGGGCCAGTTATAAATTACTTTTGTGTTTGATTTAGAACGTGAACTGGGTAGATAGTGAGACATGTTGATAGTGTAAACTAACAATGCAGCACGTCCATTTCTAAATTTTACTTCCAAGAACAGTATGTTGCATATCTATTCCCTATTTCTAATATGTTAAAAAAAAAAAAAAAAACAATGCAAGCCTTAAACAGATATGAACAATACAAACCAGATTATGTTAAAAATATGCTTAAATAGGTAATTTGACATAGTAGCTAACTTCTCAACTAAAGTTTTTGAAGTTCCACGAGATAGAAATCCCAGGCTACACATATTATTAATTAGCATAAAGACTTGAACCATTGGATCTCTGCATTTCAAAATATCTTAACAAGCCATTCCTACCCCTTCGGCCATACCAGCATGGTGGTGAAACTATTCTTGGAAAAAGAATTATGTACTTTGCCTGTAAACAGCAGAAGTTGAGTTATACTTTCCCTGCTGTGATCCATTACCAGTTGCTAATGATCTTGCTTCACTGTTGCTGGATCCACAGGACAAGTTGTCTTGGCCACCAGTTTGCATGAGGCAAACACAAGCTGGGCAGTGGTGCTCTTAATACACATGAATATAAAGACTGCTGCCTTTATAAATGAGCCTTTTACATAATTTTAGGTGATGAGATTTCATGGAAAGTTACTCTGGGCTCCAAAATAAACAACACAAGGAGAAAGGTTGAAAAATAATTGTTTTTGATGTTGTTGTTATAGAAAGTTACTCTCGGCTTCAAAATAAATAACATAAGGACAAAAAGTTAAATTTAATTGATGGATAAAGGTTCCACTGTAACTTCTGTCCTTTAGCCAAAGTATTAAATTATGCAGAAGTTTTACTCCTAATACTGTATTTCCTTACTGAACATTGAAATATTCCTCAGATACTTCAATTTTACCTTCACATATCATCAAAATTGTTTAAATATGATATGATAGATGTGACAGTAAACCGTTTGATGAAAGTATGTACAGAACAAAATTGTTTGACAAAATGTGTGTATTTTTTGTTTCAGTGCATATTTTGTGAATTATGTATGTGTTATAGTACAGTTTACAGCATTACCACAATTTTTTTTGAAATTAACATAAACAAAAATTTAGATTTCCAAAAAATGTTTTCTATTTTTTTATTTCCTTTTTCTACATCCTTTACTCATTAGCTTATAAACATAATGTGCAGTTAAACAGTAGAAAAAATATATTTTACATACATTTTGTAAAAATTGTTTTATTAATTTATATAAGTGAAACGTAGTTTCAGCAAAAATGGTATGAAAATAGAATGATAAATATCTTGTCGTAAATTTTTTTTGTCTGCTTATATTTTGGGTTATTGCATATCACAAAAGTTATGAACACTTTAATTTTGCAGCAAAATTTAACTTGATATGTGGTTTGTGAGATAAACTGCAAACATACATATTAACTTATTACTTATTTAATGCCAGTGGTACTACTCGACCACGCCATGTGTGCATCTGGAAAATATGTGAACTACACGAGATCATGTCGTTCTCTCCCTTCCCTCTTACTTACTCCTTCCTCCTCCAGGATATGATAAAGCGCTTGGCTGCAGGTGTCTGGTGTAGTAGTAACCATAAGTTGTGATACAGTGTTAACTAATTCTCGTTGCTGTGGTGATGCTTTTGTGTTGACTGGTGTCTGTACAGGTTGCTTAAATTCATGTGGACAGGTGTACGTGCACTCATGTAAAAACCCAACAGTATTAGTCTCACCCCTCCCCAACTGCACTGATGACATGGTTGAGTAGTAGAACGAAATAACCAATGTGGTTAACTTTATTTTGTTAGAAGTTATTGGTTGTGTTTTTTTCATTTGCAGTCTTCAGCATGAACACAAAAAAATTATGAAATATTTCAAACTTTTCAGCATGGTCTATCATTGTTCATTACACACAGTCAAAAAAAAATTTGACACCTATACATACCGTATTTCAGCGTGTATAGGCTGCACATTTTTACAAAAAAAACTACAAAAAGTAGGGTATGTCTTATTTACGAGATATTGGCATTTAAAAAAATTTCGCCCAAAACATGTTTAGAAATTTGTCAACATACAGTATGCTTTAATGTTTTAACTTAGTTTCTAAGGAAGTCAAAAAAATAATAAGAACAAATGAATAGCTCATTACTTAAGTGTATAAAAAAACCAACTTTGTGTATGGACCACGTAATGTAAACAAACACGCTCGCTTGGCCGCTGTCTTCAAACCATCCCCTTCCTCTCTTTGTGTGCGGCGGGCTGGCGTGGTGACTGCCAGACACGAGATCTTTTCTTGAGATAAGTTGAATAACAGGTTTAGTCTGGTGCACAATAACTAAACGTCACATCAAGAAGTTGCTTTGAAGAAAGTGGGACTATATTGTTAAGAATAAATATATTACACCTGCTGAAGGTACACTTGTTTTTGCTTGTTGTTTGCAGTTGGTCTTTCTGTTGGTACCATCTCCTAACATTATCACCCACACTAAATTTTCTCCCAGCCACTCTTTTACTGTGTTCTTGTGCATACAGCATAACTTTTTGCCCTGTAACTAGCTTTGTCCTTCTCATTTCCGGCTTTAAACACACACATTAGTAATACAAGTACATTATCGCACAACAGCGTGACTCAAAACTCTCATTAACTATACCGGTAACCGATTGAAAACTTCAAACAGAAAGCTATACAAGGGTGAGAAGAGGAGGAAACAAGCGGCACATGAGCAACTCTTATAAGTGAAAGCGACGAGAAAAGGGGTGGGAGTAATTGTGGCAATAGAGGGCGAGACAAGGTTAAAGTTCTCTCCCCTGTAGATACTCACACCCTTAGCTCTGTCTGGCGGAATACTGTGTTGTTGCCACTTTTCAGCAGATGGAGGCCAGCCAACGTGGCAACGACACGCTCAACTGCAAACAAATGAATGTGACGTTGCTGTAGTTGGCAGTTGCCGCGCCGACTGCCCTCCACAGTAGCATGATGAGGCCCAGCAATATTTATGGGATTAACTTGAAATATCAATTATCTGTAATTTTTCATCAAAAACTTCTGGTGCAGCCTATACTTGTACGCGGCCTATACAGGCCAGAATACAGTATGCATACATATAAACTGAAATGTGATTTCATGATGCATCTTTTCATAAGAATGTTGGCTAACATTTTATCAAAAATTTTGATATAAAGCTTCTAGTACTGTTGGAATGACCTTGTGCAGTCTTTTTCGTTGCATACGCATGGTGCAGTGTATTGCAATACAGCCAAAATAGGGGCAGCGGGGGCGTAGTGGCCAGGGCGCTCGCCTCCCACCACGGCGATCCGGGTTCGATCCCCGGCGGGTTCACTCCCAGATTTTCGCATGTGGGAATCGTGCCGGACGATGCCGGTTGCCGGCGGGTTTTCTAGGGTCTCATTTCTGTGATGCCCGGGGATGACGGTCACCTACGGGTCCCAGCTGGAAAGACCGTCACTCGGAGGGTGTTACCTTGCCCTGGGTGCACTCCCCACACGCCATTATTATTATTATACAGCCAAAATAAGTATAGTAATAGGCATAACAGTGGTGTGAAGTTACTAACAGTGCATTAAAAATATATAATATGAAGTAACAGAAAAACATTTAATTTTTCTGAGGGGTAGTGGCTAATTGTTTAGATTATGCCCTGAGAGAAACACATTTGGTCATGTGTAATTTAATAAGCATAAATAAACACATACACAGACGCAACACATTTCTACAAAGACATGAAAATAGCAAAATAAATCACACAGTTTGTGTGAAAGAAAATACAACATCCAAGTACTGTAGCATCAACACTGTGTGTCTAAATATGCCAAGGGTTGGTGTTTGACAGGTTGAAAAGATAGATGGTGTAAAGAGTACAGATTCAATAATATATTTGACATCTTTAAAGAAAAAAATTTCCATTTATTCAGTAAGATCAAAAAAAGATAATAGGTCTAATTTAATTTTTTTTTTAATCTGAAAATATTTATCTGGGTCAGTCTACTATCTGTATTATTATTAATTGTATAGTCTCTTCGCATTTCCGTGTCTTTAGGGAACATGTTACAAAGTTTTTGTTAGAAACAAATCAGTTCGCAATGTGTCTCGCTTCAGTCTAGGTAGTACATGTTGAACTTTCTCAGGTTGAAACAATCTTAGGGCTTGGTCTCTCACAAAAAATTATCTGTGAATATTGAAGATGTTTTTAATTTATTGCATTTAGAAGCCATAGAGTTAAAAACATTACTCCCATATATTCAGTTTCTGAGACCTACAGACAAATTACCTTGTTAGTCAGGTACCTTTTCTTTCTCTCTTTTTTTTTTACTTTTCTTTTCTAGGTGAACTAGTAACTGAAGAGTATGATCATGTGAGAAAAACTGTGAACAAGTAACTGGTATGAAGTTAACTGTAGTCAGACTCCAATTTCACAATGCCTCACAGTTCCTGAGAAATTCCTTGTAAAATCGTTGCAGACCGATTTTGACTCTCCCAAAACCCAAAAATTGAGCTGTATTTTAGTCTGTTTTTAAACTTCTGTGGGACAAAAATAACACTTTTTTTAAATTTAATATTAATTTATTTTAATAGACAGGTAACTTTGGAATAAAATTATACCCGAGAACTGTATATAAGACCTCCCCTTGTCACAAAAAAAAATGTAAACACCTGGCACTGTTGCTTTGCAAGTGCAGTAGCTACAATTTTTCAAAAATGGAATATTAATTTATTTCAATAGACAGACATCTTTAGAACAAAATAATACCCCAGAAAGTTACATACGACCACTCGATGCCAAAACACAAGTTTGAATACATCACCATGTAAATTTGTAGCAGGAAATGTCTTCCACTGTACTGTAAAATTCCATTGGGTGTTCCGTGATATTGGCTTCAAATTAAACCCAGTTTGACACCTCGACATTTAAGTTGTGCATTTACGGACATTCTGGAGAGGAGGCGATTTTACAAGGATTGTAGACTATTTTCTGCTTCATACTAAAAGGATTAAGCAATGATGAGAATATGTGATAAGCTTCAGCTTGTAAGGAATTGCATAATAGTAGGGATTTATTTACAATTATTGAAATAATGTCTTCAGAGCTAGGTAGGAATTTACTTCAGATTCTTGTTAGTAATATTTTGTAGCAAAGTCCTAAAATAAAAAAACTTGAGAGAAAAATTGCAGGAGAACAATGACTGAATTATGAAGAATATTTCAAGATAGTTGACAAGAAGGAAAGCTATAATTTTCCACAATGTTCACGAGAGGTGAGGAGGCAAATCACTGCTGAGACAACTGTGCATATCCTGAGGTTTGAGATTCTTGTCTTCAACGACGCTGCAGGTTCAGTATATATATATATATTGCAGGGTTCCAAAATCTTAAAAGAACTGCATAATGTGGCAGCCAGTGGGCACTTTGGTGTTAACAAGACTCTTGACAGAGTTAGACAGAAATTCTACTGGCTTCATTGTCGGGAGGATATTGAGAAGTGGTGCCGATTGTGCCACACCTGCATTGCGAGGAAGGGCCAAGTGACCCGAGGATAAGATGACCTCCAGAAATACAATGGTAATAGATATTCTGGGGCCCTTGCCTGTCAACGAGTGAGAGGTAATCGGTATCTACTGGTGGCCCAAGATTACTTTACTTAGTGGCACTAACCAAGAAGAACAAACTGTGGTCGATGCACTTATAAAGCATGTCTTATCGAGGTTTGGGGTACCACTAGAACTCCATTCTGATCAGGGAAGAAACTTTGAAGCTGCAGTCTTCTAGGAGGTGACGAAACTGCCATTGTTTCTTCTTGCTTACTGCTCAGCAGTTCACGGGTCCACAAGGGTAACGCCACCAAGGATGCTGTTTGGAAGAGAGCTACGCCTCCCTAGTGACCTGCTGTTTGGCCGACCAACATAAAAAGAAGCCACAATATTGTTACGCGCCGACTGCCACCCGGGGTGCGGACACTACGTAGACTCGGCTCTGTGAAGTGTCACCCACATTGATCCTCTCCTTCCCCAGGCAGACCCACTCGTGGTCTTGTCGCCAGGAACCTGGGAATGATTGACAGCTGACCTGGCTGATGACACAGCAGCCCCCCCTCCCCCCAATCTTCTGACAGAGAAGCCAATGACTTGGGAGGATGCGCAAGAATATTCTGGGAACTAGGACCCTCAGCCCAACATGGCGTCGAGAGAAATTTCTGGGCGATCCTTGATGATTTAAATACTGCTGCAGCTGGGGGGTCAGGAGTCTTTTGATAAAGGCCATGTGGCTGAGTATAATAATCTTTCGAAGTCTGGTGCGGCGAGGGACATCTGTGAAGAGGATGGACAACTACGGGTGATTGCGAGACGATGCGGCCGAGGTGTTTGTGGTGTGAATGGACGAGAGAGTGTGCACCCAACGAGTGAAAGCTACGGTGCATGAGGGTGCTCAGGGAACTCTAGAACATTAAGGACTGGTTGGGCCTAAACTGAATGAACACGGATTTTATTGTAAATATTGGAACTGTCAAATATGGGCATATAATTTATAATGTAATCGAATTGGTTTTGATACACTATTTATGGGACTGATTTTAGTTACCAAATTACATTAATTTCTTTTAGGTAATTGTAAATTTTATTTATTGAATTTATTAATTGTAAATAGCAGGAGATATCAATTCATTATATGCTATTGAGATGAGAGTTTTTTCTTTATAATTATTGTAAATTAGGAAGTTATTTATAGTCAACTCTTTTATTTAATTAAAACTTCCCTTAATGAACTTGGTAGAGCCCACTCAGCTCGAAATAAATTGTAACAATATTATTTATGTCCACAAACTCTACTTCATCCACTGTTTGTGTGGTAACAATGTAATAAGAATAAATTATTCAGGAGCTCGTGACACATTTTAGTTTACAAATAATTTTTCAGTTTCCCAAGCATAAGAAAGAACCGTTTAATAGTAATTGATGAGACATGAATGACCAGGAGCAAGAAGATTGATTCTTAAATATATATATATATATATATATGAACAAACAAACTACGTATTTAATGTTGCATTCCTTCAAACTTTGATGCTACGGCTGCAGCAGTACTGAGTCTTGGATATAGGTGATGCAATATTTCCAGCTAGCAACTTGATTTGATAAGATCAAAAACTATGTTCACTCAAAGCTGCAAATATTTCTTCTCTCAATTCTGTAGGTAGGGGGAGGATTACTTTTCAAGTGTTCTATAGTTGTTCTCAAAACCTGTGGGGGGTTTTTTTTTCCGCACAATCCAATATTTCATAGTAGATAAAACTTTCTACACAAGTCTTGTCGTTGTAGCAAACTATTTGGCCTGGTTTTGGTACACTTTGCAGTCAGATTTTCCAGTGTTGCATGTACGTTTGTTTTGTAGTTCAATACAACACTCAGTTTTTCTGTTTCATAAAAAACTTATAAACATACAAGGGACATGAAATTTGTTTTTGCTTATCAAATTTGGGTGAAATTTTGTGGATAGTTCTCAACTTTCTGCAATATCTCCGAGGTACTGTAGCAGGACTGGATACGATTAATCATGCAACTGGATATTTTGTATCATTTACGAAAAAAAATTCTGATACAATATTTACTTTGCCCCCTCATATTATACCTCTCCACAAAATGTTCAGAGGAGAGTCAATATACCCTTGCCTGCTCCATTTGCTGTGCTCCTGTATACATCATTTATCACTGATATCCTGAAATAATTACTCAGAGGCACTGCCTCGTAATAAATAAAGTATCTTGAATATTGTAGTATAAGACTTATTTTTTACATTGTTTACAGAACCTGTCACGTAACTAGGATAATAAAGGCTGCATTGTCTATTTTAAGCAAAGGATGTATCATTGCTTTGACACAGCATTTCAAGTGTCAAGAGTATTTTCATATCACAGCAACACTTAGCATTTGGAACCTAATAAATACACACAAACAAGCCATTGAGGTAACTCATCATGGGATTAGCAAGCATTTCAGAAATGGAAAAAGAAATTGGGAGTAGAGAGAAAATCCAGCAAATATTTGTACAAAGTTTTAATGTTTTCACTTTTCATTCCTGCATACACTATTGGGGTTTATTGCATGTAGTGTATAATACACCCGCTACAATTAAGTACAAAAAATCAAAGAAATTGTGAAAGCCTCTTAAGTTTCTGAAAAGGATGAAAAAATTTGACTAACCAGGAAATATTTTTTAAAGGGTTAAATTACGCACCAGTAATTGATCATGGGCAAACTTTAATATAATTAGGCAGGGAAATTTATATCCAAGGAACTTATTAAAATTGCTGTACTGAACAATTTTGGAGGGCAAGAGGAAGTTCTATTTCTGGCTATTTCATTTTCAGGCGAATGTTTAATATAGCATCCCTAAAGGGAAGAATGTAATTTTCCCGTAAACTGGAGAAACTCTGAATATTTTAACATATTTCGGAACCAATATGGTAGCAAGAAGAGGAGAAAAATACTGTGAAACATAGTCCACAAAATATTATTTTCACAATAACACCTTTTGGCTGGGTGGAGTTGGGTTAACGGAAGTTTTGAGGGGCGGTTAAAAACATTGTTAGGTGGTTTGCGGATTTGGATTCCCAACTACGCTCCAGACACCGTCGGCAGGCGGTGGCAATTGTTGCTACTGGTAATGATATCAGAGTATGGAGGGTCGTTCGCCCCGACATACGCAGTCTCTCTGTAAAATGTTGGAAGAGCCCCTCGCTCCTGATACTAACATGGAAAATACTGTGGGACTAGTCAGGATGATCCACGTGTCTTAAAATGTAAAAGCTCTAAGTTGAGCATATTGGTGGTTAAGTAAGTGACGTGAACCGCACATTCACGAGTCCTTTTGCCCACTGACTGCCGCAGTATGCCCACACCAGACGCAACACACCGACAGGCTTGTGGGCACGAGTGCATTAGTGTTTATTATTTATTCAGTTTATTTTGTCAGTGTATTTGTAAATAATGTCAGTGTGTAATTCATTTATAATTTGTTTTGTCATCAGGAGACAATTTGCCCAGCCACAGCCAGAGACATGTGACATTCTACATTTGGCAATGCTGTGGCTGGTGCAATGAAAACATTTAGAATAAGTATTATCATTTTTATTATGTATTTGTGTAATTGTAATTATGTTTTGTTGTGTTAATTTAGTTCATATCATTTTTCATCCCATAATCATCTTTTAGTGTATATTATGTTTCACTGTACCACCGCATGGCGTCGGCGGCGTCTAGGCGGCGGAAGCCGACGCACATTTCCGGCAGTATTAGCCAGGACTTGGACGAGCTCGGAAGTTACGCTCTCCCCACTCCGCAGAAGCCCTAGCAAGGACATCATCTGTCGAACAGTATACAGTCGCATCCGGTACATTATAAATCATTATCATCATCTCTTTCCTGACTTAACTTGCATAGCGCCGAGGGGAGAGCGACGTTATTATTTATCGGGAATCAAAAGTGCATTTCGAGCTTCACATGATAAGACCACGTGGTCGCTTGTAGTTCCGGGCCATTCAGGCCACGTGTCTTCTGTATAGTTGAGTGTACATAACGGGGTAATAAATACCTTAACAACCAGCACCACTGTTTTTATTGATAATCAAGTAAGGCGTGCGAGGTGGCCCACAACCTCGGCAACGTGTGTATGACGGAGTGTTTACCAGAGTCCCTAGGCTGTCGGCCGAACGACCCTACATCTCATCAGCTCACCGCAGAGCTGTGGCGCCGGGCACACACATATTACTTCACAACTCTGGAAACACCGCAGATCAAGTTGGCTTTATCGTCGTAGCCAAGCTTGGTCACGTCAAATTGGCGCGCCATCTTAGGGGCAAAATGTTCAAAACACGTGTGAAACGGTGAGTGTGACGCGCGGGATCGCGTGGAATATATTTTTTTTATGTGTATTTATCTCTCGTTTGCCACGAGATAATCGATTGTGTAAATTAGAGAGGCGATATCGAGAGACGTGTATTTAGAGCAGCCGCCATGTTTACCACGAACCACGTGGTCAGTTACCAATTAAATACAGATAATTTGAACTGGGCGACATCAAATGGCAATAGGGAATCTTTATGTTTAAAATGCGTGCGGAAACTAACTAACACAAACCCTTTTTGTGCGAATAAGTGCGTGTGTGAAGAAGGAGCAAATGCGCGACGACTCGCGGAAAACATTAAAGCGAGCAACAGTGAACTAATAAGAAAAGCCGTTATCAGCACCGCAAACGGTAAGCAAGCATGGTTATGTGTTGAGTGTAACCGACCGCGGGTTTTCGGGAATGACTTGGGCGTTAACAGCCATGCGTGCCAGTGCGGACTAGGACAGCCACGAGGGACATGTGACCAGTCCGAAAGAACTGGACATAGTGTAGAGGCTACCATAGTCGACATTTTTCGTGAGCGAAGGTGCGCGAAACAGATCATCTGTGCAGGGGTAGGTGAAGGCACAATACCTTGCCAAGTGTGTCGCCGAAGTTACCACACTGTGTGCTTGACGGAAACCGAACGCGCGACCGTGGACAGTCAGGGTAAGATTCGGTGCGACGAGTGTGTGCGGACCACTGATCTGGACCATGTTAACACCGCGGGACATTTCGGGCGCGAACGGTGGGCCCACGTACCCCGAGCGACAACACCATTCTCAGTCACTGAAGATCATGTGCGTAGCAGCAGACACCACAGCCCAAGGGGGCACTCTTCCAGCATGGAGGGAGCAGCAGCGCCATGGGGAAGCCCATTGGCGCCACTCACCACATCTGGCTTCGTGTGGCCCCTACAACACCAGGAGGCCAGAGCAACCCCAGCAGTGATGGCACCAGCCGGAGAGACGGGCACGACACCAGCCCGCTTCCAGTCGCTGCCAACCTTCGCTGGACACATCATGGAGGACCCGCAGGCGTTCCTGAGCGACATCACAGGACGACTAACCAGGTACTGTGTCAGTGAGGTGGAGTGGCCTAACTGCGTTGGAGGACAGCTATCTGGGGAGGCACGTACGTGGTGGCGGGCCATTGATCACTACAACATGCAATGGTCCGATTTTCAAAGTGCCTTCCTGAGACAGTTTAACTCAGCGTATAACTCATTACAGGCTCAGAGCCGTGCAGTGTTGGAACCGCAGGGGGAGTGTGAGACGCTAACAACATTCACAACGCGGAAGGTTAACCTCCTCAAACATTTTCACGCAAACATGCGGGACCCAGACATTTTAGAGGTGGTTGCCTCAACGGTGAGGCCCGAATTTAAGTTAGCCCTAGCCCCACTCATTCATACAGACATGGAACAGTTCATGAGGTCCATGGCCTTACTGGATCAGGCCAGAGTGAATAAAGTGTACCATAGGGGAAGGGAGGGGTCACAACAACCACAAACCCGAGATCACAGTGCGTGGAGGGGGAGTTCGCAGCCATCAGCTGGACTTCACGAAGGGGAAGTGCACCAGACCAAACAGCGTGATAGGGGGAAGAGACAGACTGCTAACCCCATATCAGCCCGTACAAACGCGGCAGTTAGGAGGGAAGGTCCCCCCTTCTCCATGCCGGTACTGCCAAGGTCAGCAGTACCACTGGCACAACGAGTGCCCTAACCTAGGAAACCGGCAACTGCAAGTAAACAATAACGACAGCAAGATACAAGCGGGAAACTAGCTGGCGGGGTAGGCGAGCCGGACGTTCACCACCCCAGACCAAAACATGAACACCAACTCAAAGCAAGTCAACCCAGACCAGTAGCAAAACCCACACCACAACAAATCGTGCTACAGCAAATAACCAGGGGCAATCACAGAATGATCAGGATACCGATCACCCTCAATAACATCCAGTGCCTTGCACTAGTGGACACAGCAGCGTCACACAATTTCATGAAAGCGGGGTTCACGAGTGAGGATGCAATAAGGCCAGCAAAGCACACTGTACATCTTGCCACACATCAACATACAGGGCAGACCCTCGGAGAAGTAACCATCACTGTCCGAATTAGGGACGTAGAGACCACCACTACAGCCCTAGTGTCTGCAGACCTGCAGGAAGACGCCANTCGCGGAAAACATTAAAGCGAGCAACAGTGAACTAATAAGAAAAGCCATTATCAGCACCGCAAACGGTAAGTAAGCATGGTTATGTGTTGAGTGTAACCGACCGCGGGTTTTCGGGAATGACTTGGGCGTTAACAGCCATGCGTGCCAGTGTGGACTAGGACAGCCACGAGGGACATGTGACCAGTCTGAAAGAACTGTACATAGTGTAGAGGCTACCATAGTCGACATTTTTCGTGAGCGAAGGTGCGCGAAACAGATCATCTGTGCAGGGGTAGGTGAAGGCACAATACCTTGCCAAGTGTGTCGCCGAAGNAGAAGTTACCACACTGTGTGCTTGACGGAAACCGAACGCGCGACCGTGGACAGTAGGGTAAGATTCGGTGCAACGAGTGTGTGCAGACCACTGATCTGGACCATGTTAACACCGCGGGACATTTCGGGCGCGAACGGTGGGCCCACGTACCCCGAGCGAC
>NQII01001304.1:2523-65088 GCA_002778355.1 Clitarchus hookeri
AAATATATATATATATAATAAATGTACCCTCCTTGCCTAATCTTTGCAGCTCACACCACTGTGGCATTTTTAGAATGTTGACCGAATATAGCAATGATTTAGAAATATATGTAAATACCATTTTTACTACTTATTCTGAGAGGCCATAAAACAAGACATTTTGGCCCATGTATTAAAAATAAACAAATAATGTTTATGGGATAACACAATGTACTATCTTACATAACAAAGAGTTCAATTTCGTTAACTAATGTCACAGCCCACAGCAGTTATAAATCAAGTTGACCTCTCACCGATGCGTCTCATGCTTCTCAGGTTAGGATACGTTTTGCACTCCACAACATCCCAAGTTACAGACTCATGGGTATTTGTTCTTTCAAAAATATTCACACACAACTGTAATATCACAATGGCTCTACCTAACTAGCAACTGAAACTGCAAGTGGTTCCCAGTTGCCTTCTGCAATGGAATGACCTACATGAGAGAAAGCCACACATAGTAATGAAGAAACTTAACTTTTGGCTGCCCACTAAATCAACGTAACACTATCTCCTTTTTTAAAACCAACACTTTCACAGACAGATATATTTTCTTTGATGCTAAAAATAATAAACAAGTAAACTTTGGCCCTGAAATTAAAATTACAAGCAATAATGGGATGTGTCACTACAAAACATATTGTCTTAGATTGCAAATTAATTTTAACATTTTAAAAATGAATTTGATCATAATTTTTAAATATCAAATTTTATAAATTTTTGGTTGGGGGTATTTTTTTTTATTATTAATTTTATGCATTAAAGTATGTAATATATTTTCATTAAATTTTCCATCACACATTTATAAGAGTAGGAGGATCGAACACTTTAAACACTGCCAAAAATTGATTTAATGAATACCCTAATTTATGAGGTACCCAAAAACAACTGTCAATTGTGAAAATTTTATTAACATATCATGTAACTTTAAATAATTTTATTACTAACACAAGGTGTTTTATTAATATCAATATCTCCTCATTTTAAGCGTCGAGTAATAATATAGTAATACAACGTGGAACGAAACTGCAATTTTTAAATGCAAGGGCAATGGACTCTCTAACCTAAATACTTTGATTAAGCAATGTACGACGAGCGTATTTTAACAAAACCAGCAGTGGCACAGATAAGGCACACAATCAACAGGTTTTATTCTTTCAATTGCTGTCGCATCAACAACCATTCAATACTAATAATAGGCAAAAACATTACAAAGGTGAACTATGCTGGAAGTGTAAACATGCAAAAAAAAAGTCGGGGCAACTATGAAGGTTTTCAAAATACATGGCGTTTATGTGCGTGGTCATTTCACTGTGAAACATTTACACAGTACACTACGTACATTAAAGAGCAAGAGTTTCAATGCGGAAAATAAATAAAATGGAATAAAAATTTTAGGTGGGTTATAGACGAATGTTATTCAGGGCAGATTGCTGGAGCTACACTTGTCATCCCCAATGTTGACGAAATTACATCAATATATTTCCATTATTTTCAATAAAACCATCACATATATGATGCCGAATAATTGCTAAAAACATCACGCACCTTCATCTACCTTCAGCACACACACAGAATCGCTGATAATGGCAAAAATTTCTCAAATTTTCGTGGTAAACAAAACTGTATTCTTGAAAAACAACTTCGCCATTGGTACTTGCTGTCGGTTCGAGTCGACCATCGGATGGTCGGCCGAATCGGAATATAAACGAAAATATACGAACGCAGCTCCCAATCTTTCTACAGCCAAATAAACAAGATGGCGGCGTACTGTGGAGGTAAGTTTGTGCTGTAATGTGATTTATTAGCTGCAGTTGTGTATTGTGAGGGAAGTTTGTGGTATGTTTTCCGTGGAAATGTAGAGCAGCGAAACAATTTAAGAATTTGATTGAATTAATGCATTCATCGATCATATCAAATTCGCGAGTATTAATGGACTGCAATATAGGTTAGAGGACCGGAAAAAACAATTATTATTTTATCGCGTAGCGTGGCTATTATCTGATTACAAGATTCTGAGTAACTCTGAACTAGTTCTAGCCTCTTCTCGCCCACTCGAAGAATAACCTACTTTCTGTCTGCCTATACCATTTCTTCCCTTGTGCCTTTCTGGTCCTTCGAGTGGTAATCACGAGGCGTTCTTGCCCCACTGTGCGCTTTCAATATCATCTTTCGTCACTTAATTTAACTTTATTTTTCTCACTTTGCGCCTACATATGTGGTATTATATCCTCGTAATTCTTCAAATGGTTATTGTGCGAGCGCAACTAAAGTCGAGTAATAACTGCATGCACTGGATTGCGCTCGTTGCAGATTAGCCAAGTGCCATGTGTTTCAGACCTAAAGTGCTCACACCGTGTGCAATGTTCTTCCTTGTGATAGTTGTGCTGATAAAATGCACAGACTGGAGTTTCATTTCACTGTCTCCAGTGTCAGTTTACCAGTTTTAGTGACAATCTTATTGACAAACAGGGAATCAGGGTGACCATATGATGATTACTTTTTTCTCGTTTTCAGTGTGCACCCAATGCACTCAATTGGAAAACACTGTAGTGGTTCAGAGTCTGCTATAGGCCTAGTTAATAGGTCTCCCTGTAGTACTATGACATAAAACTTGGGTGTTACCTGTGTTGAACTGTTTTGGGAAAGTGGTAGAAAATGGTCTGGGACCATAAAGAATGGCGTCTTACTGCTCAGAGGTTACTGTAAAAAACTCAAGTTTATCTTTATACGAATTACAGTCTTTGTGAGAATATTGACTGATTCTGCAACAGCTGAACAAGTGTGGTGGACAGCTAGGGGTCCTTGTGTTGTTTAGTGACTATTCCAAAAAAAAAAAAGTTTTGAAAAATTGTATTTTATGTGTTTTACACAAGTTGGTTAATCATTCCTGCAAAGGTGTAGTTTGGTAATTAATCTATCTAAAATATTAAACTTAAATATTGTATTTGCACACAAAAATTGGTATAAAATATTATAGAAGTTCTTTATATAACTGTGCTTACAACGACTTCTAAAACTTAAGAAAATAGACTTGTAGATAGAATTTAACAACTATGCACCCATTGCTTACCAATTTACATGCATCCTGTATTACACTAAAGAAGCTAAAATGTCACAAAAGTAATCCCAATAATCCACAAATACCGTAAAAGTATACATGATTTACCAACTGTCTTGGTTAGGTTCTGTTGGGCTAGAATACCTAGTTTGTTAAAAAGTTTTCTAAACATTACAGGTACATGCAAGCTTCTTTTCCCACATCGCAAAGTAAATAGATTTCACACTCGAGGCTTTATAACAGTGTGTGCAAACTGTTCCTTGTTGGCTCTGTTCACTTAAGTTTCTTGAGAAGTGCACTGGTAAAGTTTTCCCAGGGGCCTTGTGAACTTCATTTTGTGTTAAGACAGTTTCAGAAGGTTATAAAACTAGTTATATATTTTCTCAGGTGCCGTGTGTACTGTAGAAACTGCCAGTTTTCATGGAAATAAACATTGCCGTACTGAAACTGTGAGGTAGTACAGTAGGGAGCTGACAAGAAGGCAAGGNCCAGTTTTCATGGAAATAAACATTGCCGTACTGAAACTGTGAGGTAGTACAGTAGGGAGCTGACAAGAAGGCAAGGCTGCGTGGCAGGGTGGTGGTCTTGGCCGCAAACCCTCCCTTGCCCCCTTCCGGAATTTAAAGACAGCTGTCAAGAGTAACGGGTCACCCTCGCTACTAGTCATCCCAAAAGAATCAGCTCTCTGGAAGTCAGTCACGAGTTAGCGTCGGTTGCGTGCGTGTCAGGANCGCTACTAGTCATCCCAAAAGAATCAGCTCTCTGGAAGTCAGTCACGAGTTAGCGTCGGTTGCGTGCGTGTCAGGACGGTGTATTATGGCGCAGTCTAGGAAGAAAGGGAAAACTATACACAGCGAAGCGAGGGAGGTGATCAGACATGTGGTAAATAAATGTGACGAAGAAGCTACTGATGGTCAAATAAAACATTTATTATCTCAATCCAATCCGCGTGCATCAGAATACACTGGAATTTCTNAGAAGCTACTGATGGTCAAATAAAACATTTATTATCTCAATCCAATCCGCGTGCATCAGAATACACTGGAATTTCCATGAGAAGTGTTTCCAGAATTCTCAGAGAAGGTGCCGATGCTTGTAGCAGTTCGCTGTCAACGCCAGGCAAACACCGAAAGCGTCCGCATGAAAGAAATGTGCGCTGCGACTCATTTGATTGNCATGAAAGAAATGTGCGCTGCGACTCATTTGATTGGAGAGTAATCAGAGACGTCATTCATGATTTTTACTTAGTACAGAAACAAGTACCAACATGTCCTAAGCTTCTCGTTGCTTTGAGAGAAAAAATTCAATTTCCATGGGGTGTTCACACGCTCAGGCGGATACTGAAAGAAATGGGGTTTAAATGGAAATGGTGTTACAGTTCTTGGAAACTATTAGTGGAAAGACCGCACATTGTCTACTGGCGTTTTAAATACTTAAAATCAATTCTCCACTACAGAATGGAGGGGCACCCCATAATTTACATTGATGAAACCTGGGTTGATAGCAACATCACATTTAACAAATGTTGGCAAAGTGATACTGAATGTGGTGTGTTAACCAACAGCAATTCTTCGAACCGTTTAATTGTTGTTCATGCAGGTGCTAAAACTGGATTCATTGAAAATGCGCTACTAATTTTTCCAGCAGGCAGAGCTACGGGGGACTAACGTGGGCAGATGAATTCTGCGAACTTCGAAATGTTTGAGTCATAAGTCGCACACCATTTGTATGATGTTACTTTCTTATCGGAGCTTTCAAATCACTCGACTCTAAAGCAAACATATTTTTAACAAATTGTCTAAAGTTACCTCAATAATCTTGAAAACTTTGGTACACATTCAACTATTCATGTGTTGCAAGACTTTTAAACTGAACATTTGCAGTACTGTACTACCTCGCCCAGTATCTGGCACATGCACAAAGTAAGAGAGGTGTGTTGGTGGCATTCGCAGGTGGCCTACTACGAGGGGTGCTCTCGCGGTGCTCCACGCAGGTGCGGTGCTATGCCGCCAGGAAAGGCACTCGGGAGAAGATGAAAAAGAAGAAAGTGAAGGTGGAGGTGACCAAAGTTGGCTTCATTCCACACCAGCTGCGTGACCCGAACAAGTGAGCAAGCATCTTCACTGGAGTACTTTGTGTTGTTCAGGCTCTGTCTGTCTTCAAGCTTTGTGACTGAGCAAGGTGGCACAGAGGTGGCAGGCTCACATTCGGGAGGACGTGGGTTTGAATCCCAGTCTAGCCATCCTGATTTTGACTTTCCATGGTTTCCCAAAATCTTTTCAAGCGAATGCTTGAATGGTTCCTTGCTACAGGCCATGACTGATCCCTTCCCCGTTCCTGCTTCTCTGAGCAACTTTCTCAATCTCGAATGACCTCGCTGTCAACAAGACACTAAGCCCTTACCTTCAAGCTTTGTGATGTCACCTTCGCAACATAACCGGACTCTTTCTGTTGATGTGGTTTCACAGGAAAAGTCAAAAACAATCACAAAAAAAAAAAATATTTAGCATTAGACAGTTACCCAACAGAAAACATATTGCCATATGGCACAGTGAAATCTTTAGATGCCATTATTTAACCATACCATAACTAATTCTGTGGTACCTTCTTTAAAGATAGTATCCTGGTTCATCTTGACATACATGTGAATGTGATATCCTAACTGTAATAATCTCTTCTGTGTATTTCTCCTAATAAAATACAAACAAACCTTGTGTCTGGCATGCTTGTAAACTGGTGCTGATAATCTGGTGGGAGAATGTTGTAGCTCTCGTGATACTACCAACCAACCAGTGTGATTTGTGTTACAGTTATCTGCATTCCCACAAAATATTACATTCCTTCCCTTACCTTTGTGTTTAATTGTTGGAAATGAGATTTTCAAATTTTTGAGTGTCTGAACAGTTTTCTTTATCTTAATTAATTACTAAAAATTAATTCATTTTCCTTGTTATTTATTTAGTGAGCGATTTTATTGCCAATTAGTTTGGGTCCCTAAACATATTTGTTGTACAATTCATGTAATGTTGTAACTTTGAGCACATTCAGTTAATGCTACAAATAAAATTGTTTTGGAATATGTATACGTTTTCCCACCAACTTCTTCTTTTCAAAAAGAAAACAAGTCTCAAGATTTCTGTGACAGTACACATGTTCATTAAAATTTTATCTCTCCCCTCTCCCCTCTTTTTCTCACTATTATTGTCTCAAAACCTCATTTTTAAGAGCCGTCCAAATCTCTCAACTCAACTCTTGCTGTTTATGAACCTTGTGTGGTCTGGGGGGGCATCCCTGCTGACTAAAAAATGGAGGGGCATTTCCCCCCTTGCCCACCCATACTCAGCACCATTTAACACAGTCAATTGTCATTTTAAACATGCACAACTAATTAGAGCTGCTTTAAGGTCAGTGAAAACTAAAAAGGAAGGTATAGTCTATCACCAACAACAGATTTTTGTTTGGTGAATTTTACAGCCTATGCTCTACATATTTTACAGTCTATGCTGTGCATATTTTACAGCCTATGCTCTGCATATTTTTTTGATTTCATCTCAACTGCATGGAAAAAAAAGTGCATGTGAATTCTCAAGATAATTGTTTTGCCTCATTGCAATAAAATTGTGTATAAAAAAAGATCACTCGTCTGTTTCAAATCAACTGCCACAGCAACCCAGTGCTGATGTGACCCATCCCGAGACTCAAGACTTGTTTNGGGGGGGGGGGGTAACCCCTGCTGACTAAAAAGTGGAGGGGCATTTGCCCCCCTTGCTCACCCATATTCAGCACCATTTAACACAGTTAATTGTCATTTTAAACATGCACAACTAAGTAGAGCTGCTTTAAGGTCAGTGAAAACTAAAAAGGGAGGTATAGTCTATCACCAACAACAGATTTTTGTTTGGTGAATTTTACAGCCTATGCTCTACATATTTTGCAGCCTATGCTCTGCATATTTTGCAGCCTATGCTCTGCATATTTTACAGCCTATGCTCTGCATATTTTGCAGCCTATGCTCTGCATATTTTACAGCCTATGCTCTACATATTTTACAGCCTATGCTCTGCATTTTTTTTTATTTCATCTCAACTGCATGGAAAAAAAAGTGCAGGTGAATTCTCAAGATAATTGTTTTGCTTCATTGCAATAAAATTTTGTATAAAAAAGACCACTCATCTGTTTAAAATCAACTGCCACAGCAGCCCAGTGCTGATGTGACCCATCCCGAGACTCAAGACTTGTTTTAATTTCATATTGGAAGTTCCATATCCACTGTGGAATTAGAAGTGTAACTCACATTTTGAAAAATTCACCGTTTATGGATATGAAACTGTTTTACGTTGCCTTCATAAAAAATTACTGATCTCCATTCCACATAAGTTGCCTATTGCTTCAATAGTTTTTAAAGATTTTTCACTTTTATGTTTTCTGACACTGTTCGTGTTCTATACATAGAGCTACTGTATTAATAAATAACTTATTTTAAAAAAAAATTGCTTGGATTTCTGATTACAGTAATATTATAGTGCAGTTTACCATTGCTTTCATTCCTTTCTATTTTCGAGAAAAACACAACATACTCTTTATGTTTAGTAATCATCAGAACTAGCTTCTTTAAGGTATTCTCGTACGCTGTCTTAAGTTTACATCATACATGCAGTTTTAAACCTGTCACAAACTGGTCTCAATAAACGGTTAACAAAATGGTTAAATTAAGACAGTCATATTTTGATTTTCTGGGCAAATTGGTATTTTTTTTGCTTAATCAGGATATGAGAATGCAATTGTGGAACTGCATTTTATATTTTTAAGTCTTTAATAATTAAGTCTTCACTAAGTCTGTTTCGACCTGACTCAATGGTTAATTCATAGCCTTGTGGATACTTGTAAAAGTAATAGCTTGTATATATTAAAGCCACTATAATTGCACAGGCTGAAGGCAGCGACCCAGCGGAAGATATTCCTGGACAACCTGAAGTCGGAGCCGATCGACGATGTGTGGATAGCGCGTTACCACAAGTGGCGCACATACAGCTTTGCAGAGGCTGTCGAGTGCCACAAGGAGACACACCACCCCTCTGTCTACAACATCCCCGAAGCCCCTCTCCTCATCACGTTCGAGCTCGATATGTCCACAGACAAGAAGGTGACCAACACTGCATTAAACCACCGCTGTAGTTTTTTCCACAGTTAACTAAACAGTTTTAGAGTCGAACATTGTATGTTGCTTCCTTCCCACTGTGTACACTTTCGTAACTTAATTTTCCTGTTGGTTTATGGCTTATGGTCCCTTTGACAGCAGGTTCATTAGAGACAGTACCAGTGACTTAGATGATCAGGCATGGTGAAGGAAGCAGCCATGATCTCTATTAAATAACCGTCCTGTCGTTTGCGTAAATGAGTTTAGAACTTAGAGACCCGAATCAGGATGGCCAGACTGAGAATTGAACTTGGCTTCTCCTGAATGTTGAGTCCAGTATGTCACCACAGCATCCTCCTTGCTGGATCCAAGCTGCGCTATGGCAACCCCAATTAGGTAGAAGACTCGTGCGCTGTTGAATTCCGAGTGCATTATATCTCACATATTAGGCCAATGGCCACCATTCACCTTCTAAAGAAGCTGACTCAACCAGCGAAACGTCATGACCGCACATCCGCATGGAAAATATGTTAGTCTGATTTTTGTGTGTGTGTGTCTATCTATCCACAAGTACCACCCTGTGCGTACTTGTGTTTTCTATCTCCTTTTTAAAATGTAATTGGTAGCCTAGCTGTCTATTCCTGCCATGTAATTACATTTTAATGCGTCATTGTAACATTACTGTAATTATAATTTTATTGCTCTAACATATCCATCATGTTTTCTAATATTATTTATTGTAATTTCACTTTGTGGCCCTTTTAATGAATGCCAAACAAGTGTTCATGTTCTGATGTTAAATTCTCATACATTAATGTTTTTGAAATTTCGCTGGTGTGGTGTACTTGAATTAAGCTTTCAGCAACAGGGCAATTCCGACCAAATACTAAGCTTAATTCCTAATATGGCTCCGTAATACATAGAAAATAAATAACGCTGTACACAAGCTCATCCAATATACCATATTGTGTCTTTAGGCAGTTGGTTTGTAATTATCTAAGCTGTCACTATATTGAAATGAGATTCCATTCCCTTTTTTTTTGTATGTGTTGGTAAGGGAGGGGACAGAGACAACTAGAACTGGAGGCACACTGGAAATAAGTAAATAATAAACATGTTTTGTGGATAATGATGCGATTTGAAGGGTTTTTTTTTTGCATATTAACACAAAGTAAACTGTAGTGTACCAAGTGTGAAGTGACACAAGATTCCTTCTTACACATCAATAAAAATGTCTCCTCTCTCCAGTGAACCTCCACAAACAAAACATATCACTGGCACTTGCGGAGAACATATCTGGTTAAATGAGGAAGAAAATTGTCTGAGCAGAACCTAGGGTGTAGTAGGATACCAGTGTCTACCATTTGCAAGGAAATCACTGAAAATGTCTCATTCATCAGATTTAATATTGTGAAAGTTTATGGAAATGAAATTGTTCCTCATTAAACACACTCTTGCAAATATTTAAAAATCCCTTTGTCTGCCAAGTACATACAACACAACTAACTTTTCCATGTAACAAACATAAACACTGTTCATTCCACAAGATAAACACAAATTATTTTTAAATTTCCTTGGTGTGAGCTCCAGCCAGTGAGTATGAAACTCCTTTATATCTCAGGGTACTCTAATAGGCAGAAAAACCTCCAGAATTCTCACATTAAATTCAAATAAATAATTGCGTAGAATGACTTTCCAAACAGATTAAAAACATGTCACTGTGAGATAGGATGTTCAGTAGTCTTTAAAAGTGTTCCAGGTAGTGTACTTATAGTTTTGCTGGGTATACCTTCCCTCTGTCATTATTGAAAAAAAATAAAAGTTGGACTAGGCTTATATCTCCTCATAATATTACAATTCAGCAAGTATTGGGCCTCTTTTTCACCTGCCCACTGCTCTGTAATACTTTAACACGTTTCATAACAATATTTAACATTTTGATACACTTCACTTCAGAAAATAAAATTATCATCTGAGCAGCATCTTACAGAGCAACTGGTTCAGATGAAGCCTAGTCCGAGAAGAAGGAAGCTAGGCGGGCTAGCAACCCACTTCCCAGATTTTGGCGAAAATTCCAGCATCCAATCACAACCAGCATCCGCCCTGGAGCTGTCTGAGATGTGGATAATTTGAATATGTCAATGAAATTTACCTGTGAAAATCATATGGTACGTAACCAGTGTTTTTGTTTACATAGCACATGTCCTCATGTCTTGCATTCGTGACCCTAAGAAATACACTTCTAAATAAGGCAGACATATTCAAACAACTTTCACTATAAAATAAACCGTTTTTAAACATATTGTGTCAATTTTTCACTTCTTTGCTTGTTAACAAACAATGTTTACTTTTACCATCGTCTCTTTAAACTTTACTTCTGTTAAACCATGACTTCAAAAATGGTGGTAAAACGTAGAAAAAAATGTAAACAAACAATACAGGCAGTCCTTGACTTTCATACGTTCGAGATTTGTACAACTCGTTTTTTCATATATGACATATTATCACCTCTAATACAATTGTCATACGACCAACTTGGTCTTTCATACATCTAGCAACCTACCAACATATCGATATAGCACTGTTAGTTGCTATCTAACACTGCCTAGAGGGTTTTCCAGCCTTCGCGAATCATACATTCTGAATGTGTAGATATGGTAGTCATATTGGAAAAATACAAATGAGCGCTTCTGTTAAAACAATATACGAATCTGTGAAATACTTTAACATTGTTTTTACAACCTACAAAATAAAATGTTTGCATTTGCACAACAGTTTTACAGAAACTAGGAAGCATATTTAATTACCTTATTTATTCACATAGTACTTACAATTAAATATGTATACAGGTGGTGAAAGTCAACATTTCATGTAAGAAAGTATTGCACATATATTTTATTTGTCATTTTCAATGAAATACTAGTTAAAAATATGTGTATTAATTAAATGTATTATGTTTCTACCAAAATTAATTTTTTTTTAATTTTCTTGAAACTTTGGAACTGAACCGCTCTTATTACATGCGTATATATGATTAAACTTTCATACAGTCAATTTTTACACACTATGTATGAAAGTAGAGGACTGCCTGTACTTTCATACTTCAGAACATGGAAAAATACTTCAGAACACATAAAGTATAAAACAAACGTTATGAATCACTACAATGTCAATTTTGGATTATTTAGGCATTTCAGAAATTTGCCTTGGTTTAGGTACTAGGCCCACACCACTACCAGCATAGCTGTAGTTTACTGCAGAAAATCAGACACAGTGGTTTCGGAATTGATCTGAGAACTATTTTTCTGTTGTTTCATGTAAATGCAGTGAATTATGATATTATTCACAATTAGACACCACTGGGAATCCTGTGATCTTTGTACACTGTAAATTTATTCTTGTTATTATACAGAAAAATCAAAAAATTGTGTTGCTTAGCTGCGAAAATCATTGTCAGTAGCCTACGAATATAAAAGTTTCCTTTGTAATAAATATGCCACAGCTATGCATGCTGTAGCTTACAAAGAGAATGTAATTTTATAGTTTTCTTCACTTCTAGTTCAAAAATGGTTCTTGCAAAATATGCATTCTGAAGTTCCTAATAATGAAAATAAAAAAGTACCTAAGATTATCAAATATTCTGATATTTGAATTTGCTTTTGAGTTATACATTATTAAAAACCATGTTATCCAAATTAAATTAAAAATTTTCCTAGCCAGGACAAGTGATTAACATGTATAGCTTCATTGAAGCAAAAAGATAACATTCAAAGCATTGCATTTATCTAAAGAATGGCTTCTATTTAACGTAGAACATTAATAGGAGAAAATGAACTGCATGAGCATGGAAGCTCTGGCAAAGTTTTGCAGGATGGTACTGTAATTAAAATTTGTCTTATTTTAGTAAGGTTTATATACATCTTTTACTCGGTGATGTAGGTTTGAAACAAACCCAAACTAAACACAGTTAATTTTGGTACTATCACACTGCTATGAATTGAGTCTGCTATACTGTAAGGGTAATGTTTCTATAATAAAAAGAATATTAATTCGAGCACACTTTTTTAGAGTTTAATACTTTTATCGTAAAAAGTGGAGGTTTGTAACATTATCTGGAAATTCATAGTTGGAAGCTTGTTTTACAAATAGGCACTGCTTCATGATGTATTCTTTCAAGTAGGCTGTAACTAATGTGTGCCAAGGAATGTAAACAAATATGTTATATCAAAGGAGTACATACTAAAAATCTCTTTGAAGCAGAAAGCTGGGGATTTGCTACAATAACAGTTAATTTTAATGCAGTGGTTAAAGGACATGCCTCAGTCTTTGTATNCAGAAAGCTGGGGATTTGCTACAATAACAGTTAATTTTAATGCAGTGGTTAAAGGACATGCCTCAGTCTTTGTATTAATGTTGCTGTCGCACATCTAAAAATATTTTTAAAAATTGCACAAAATCAATGTATAGTCACTAATATGTGACATGTGACTGCTATATTGTTATGTAACAGTGTCGTATGGGAGCAAGGTTCCAACGGGGTCATGTCAGGTTCACCCGTGGTAAGTGAAGCTCTTACTGTGGTGGTGTTTGTAATATTTGGCATCTCTCGCTTTTATTGGTCCCTTTGGAAGGGACAGGTCTGGTACGTCTCCTGCAAGGAACAAAGTCTGATTCTGCGAGGTGAAGCCTCTTGATGATTGGGGTGGGGGTAGTAGGGGTCTTACCTTCACTCTACCTCACCAATAGTCTGCTAGCTGGCGGAAAATGTCCTTTTGCCGAGGTTCGCTGGTCGGGCATGGACTATGGTCGCTCGAGGGTCACGACTGTGGTCCACGAGCTGGAACGGAGGCGGGGTGCTGGTCCTGGTAACTGGAGGTGTGGTGTTGGCTGGATGTGTAGCCTTGTCGGGCTATCCCCAGCATCACTGGCAGTCCCAGTCGGAACTGGGTAACGATGGGGGGGTTTGATTAAAGGGCCGAATAGTCATGCAGGGTAAACTGGGAGGTGAGGCCTCGCCAATTCCCTGTCCGTTTGCGCTTGAGCTTTAGCGGTGGCACAAGTGGTGTGGGGTTGAGGACAGTTACCCGGCGACTGGCCAGCTGAGAGGATAGCCACAGCCGTGCATTTGCCCCACTGTCTACCCCCTTGGAGACAGTTCCAGCTAATAAGTGCCCAGAGGTGGTTAGGTCATGCTTTGTCAGTCTTGTCACTCCGTCTGGTGTATTTATACATGGTAGATGGAGTGGATTAACTGACTTACGTGACCTAACCACTTCATTGTGTAGTGTTCCTTGTAGGGGGCTCTACTGTCTCCGGTATGAATGGCTTATGAAGGTGTGTGTGTGTGTGTCTGATGCACAGACTGTCGCAAGCACAAACTTAATTTTCTCTGGTTTCTTGCAGGAAAATCAGGGAATTTATTACATGAATGTTAACTTATTATACACACAACATAATGGTGACAAAAGTAGATGTCCTAATACAGTTACAATTAGCATGGCACCCTTTGCTCTGAAAGAGCTATGTGCAAAGGAACCAAGTGGCCTTGCTAAGGTGACACGTGAGGGGAGGGTAGCTGGCTTGCCCTCCCTCTGGTGGCAGAACTGCGCTCACACCCTCCTGATCAATCTTGCTGTCCTGGCACGTAACAACCACGGTGCACGGACTGCTTGTAGACTAGCAGGCAATGCAACATAAGGTTAGCGCAAAAAACCTATTTTAAATATCTCGTGCTAAAGTGAAACATTTTATGACTATTCTTTGTAGTTTTGTCTTAAAAATGAAATGTTTATTGATGTAAAACATTATAAGCCTCGAATATTTCCTTGACAGGTGTGACAGCTAGTCTTCCATGTGTAAACACACAGACAGAGTTATTTTCTTGCTTTCGTATGTAGGAACATAAATTCATTTTTGAATACAATTGATTAACAAACACATACCTTGTGTATGTTTTAATATGTGCGTTCTGTCGATGAAACCTACACTGACAAAGTTATTATGGCTGTTGGAATGTACCATCGGCACGTAGTATGGCACATTTGTAGCATTAATAGCATGCAGACATTACAGTATGTAATTACAAAACACGCCTGAACTCATTTTTAATAAAATGCGGACATTACAGTACATGTAATCACATAACACACCAGAACGAACATTTAATAGAATAAGAACATTACAGTACATACAACTACAAAACAACGAAGAAAAAATTATAATTTTTGAAAGAAGATTTTCAAAGTGCCGTCTACCAACTTTAGTCCGTGTTTCACTTGCGAGATATGAATCACCCCCTCTACTCTACTTCTTGAAGAAGTTAGTGTTTTTCAAATGCCAGGCTGCTGTTCAGTATGAGTCTTGGCTTCTAACTGGTCGTGAAGCTCTTCTGTACTGTAAATATCTATTTACTCTACCCTTTCAGATGTAGGAAAAGTATCCTAATTTACCTTTCCTCTTTTGCTGTATCATGCAAATGTTTTAGCTTTCTTGTTTTGGAAATTTTAGGGGCATTTTTTGTGGCTTTTCAAGGTGGGAATATTGGTTTCCTCGTATTGCACTGTAACGTTGGACGCTACAGTTACACCGGCTATAATTTGCTGACTTGCACTCAACTAGCTCAAGACGGAGGAACACGAGACTCTGTACAATGGACGCCAATTATTTATGAAATAAAGTAAAGTTCCAGTGTATTTTGTTCCATACTTTTAGTTTACTAATTACGTGAGACAGTTCGCATACGAAGTTCATATATGCAGAGTACTATTTTGTAGTTTACAGTTGGCTTTCAGAACTGAAACTTCTATTAAATATTATGTTTTATTCAAACACAAAACGGATAACTTAATGTCTATGGCATTTTTATAATTAACATATTTTCTACTGCAAAAATTTGAGCATTAACATTTATATTCACAAGATATTCTGTACGTTAAAACATCAAAAGCACCTGTTAACAAACTTCACATTTAACATAGTTATGATAAATGAGATAATATTATTATAAAATAGTGGGCTACATGCAACATCAATGGCAGTGAAATTGAGGCAATACTGCGCCTCCTATAAATGTACAAACAATAAGATCTACACAATTATAATATTTTATTAAAAACAAAATTTATACACATATATTTACATGATGTAAACTTAATATTTATATACAGTGCTCACAAAAAGTTTTGCATATCACAATGTCACATGGTTAATGTCACTGAACCTCCAACATGTTTACAGTATGCACTGTAGGCCATTGAGGCACGTAGTGCCACTAACCCGCGAGCAGGTTCGACAGGTGGCCCGGTCGGTTTAACATCATCACTTGTATGGTCAATGGTGTAGAGACAGTACGTGTGTAGGACTGTGGTAAACATGCCACGAGTACCCATTTCGACAACTGACTGCATGCGAATGGTCACATTATTGCGAGAGGGCTGGCGACAAGTGGATGTCGCAGCACATGTTGGAGTGACTCAAAGTGATGTCTCCATGGTGTGGACTCTGTTCCAAGAGAGACAAACGGATGCTGATCGACACCGGACAGGACGCACACGCAAAACAACCAGCAGTGAGGACCGGTATGTGGTGCTTTCAACACGACGACGGCCCCGTAGCACTGCTACGTAATTACGCCTGGATCTTCAAAGGGCCACCGGAGTGAATGTGTCAGGGCAGACGGGTGTGAATTTGGCTGCACATGGGACTGCTAGCAGGTAGGCCAAAGGCTCCTCTTCAACCACCATACGGCAGCTCGTGCGAGGTGGGCAACAACATTTCTCCAGTGGCATACGGACCAGTGGAAATGTACACTCATTGCTAATGAGGTCACCGTAAGCTTGCATATATACAACAGGCGCTTTTGAGTCTGGAGACAATCAGGTGAGCGATGGAACAAGCCCTTCATTCAGGAGCGTCGTCGGCAGCAAGGGGCTTCTGTCATGTTTTGGTGTTGGATCATGTTTGGTCGACGTACGCCGCTCATGCCTATTCAGGATCACATGACTGGTCTGGTTTACCGAGACAACATCCTCCAACCTGTAGTTACAGGTTTTGCTGCTACACTGGGCGAGGGCTTCACACTAGTGAATGATAATGCTTGTCCCCATCGAGCCAGTGTGGTCAATCAGTTTGTTGCGGCACATGGCATACAGGCAATAGAGAGGTCGACATATTCTGCAGACATGAACTATGGGAATATGCATGGAGTTAACAGAAGAGGGCAATTGCCAATTATCATACCCCTCATGCGAACATTTAGCAACTGACAGACACTGCTATCCAAGAGTGGGATACTCTGCACCAAGAGTATTCCTCCAGGCCCAAGGTGGTTATACCCGGTGTTGATCCGCCACTAACCGAACGGTATGTGTGTGTTCCAATTATCCCCTTCCCAATACTGTGCTTATGTTGCATTTCTGATGCTTATGAAAAGCGGACGGAATTGTGATGGTCTTTGTATGTAGTGTACCCTTCTTAATGTTTAATATACCTACATACACATGGCATAGTAAAATGTACACAAATCCAGCATATGCATAACCTTTTTTTGAGGACTGTATTGCAAAATTAAAAACTAATTATTCTGGTGACATCATTAAACACTTTGACAGTAATATGCTATGTAATCACTCACAAACAATAGTTTCACAACACACTTAACTTCCACACAAGGTCATCTTTCCCTACCAACCCATCAGGACTTGCTGCTAAAAATGGATCACTTTCCAAAACAAGTAAACTGCACTTTTGCACCTTAACTGAATGTTTCTCCTTGTACATCCTAATTGCATTTCCTTCATTTATTCTGCCTTAGAATATGCCTGGAGTTTTACTTTCTTTTGAATACACAATCTCTTTGACGAGATTGTGACGGAGGGTAGTTTATTTTTACTTTATATCTTTCCCAAAATTGCGATGTTCCCCAAAGTTAATTTTCGTGCTGTCCTAAAGTGTGCCTTTCTAACTGAGCACACTTCTGTGGAGAACTGTCTTCTTAAAGTTTTCAATAACATCCTTTTTTTTTTCCCCTTTCCATTTCCTGTTCATCTATATTTAATGATATACTGTACACTGTAGACAATAGTTTGCATCTGGTATAGATGTTCCTAGTTTTCGTCTTTTTCTCGGAACCATTCCAAGTAAATTCAGAGGCCTCGAGTCGCTGGGTCTCTCTTCTTCATGCTTCACTTATTTATTTTCCTGGGACTACGACCTGTCATATTTTTCTACGGACTTAGATGCCAAGCTGGTCATTTCATGTGGCTTTGACCTGCCCCCAAGCAACTTCGTCTATAGCTGCCCCGTTTGGAAAAGTTTTTTTTTCCCACCTAAAAATTTAGACACTAGACCCGTGTACCTTTCTGCCTGATTTGTGGTATCGTTGAAGTGTAACATATCTGCCTTCTGTGCAATACAGTCAACAGCCTTCAGTACTTCGCTGAACAATCCGCCTCTAGTAACTTGTAGTATGAGATCAATTTCTCCGCTGCGGGTACAGAATGGTCTACTGCAGTTCCCATGTTGACCAAATACATTATAAGGCGCGTGCCTCACATGTCGCAGCTCTTCAACATTTCCGGTTTTTCCTGTCTTTCGTATGGCAACTGTAATGCCTTTTACAAGTCTTTCATTTCTTGTGAAGCAAGCACATCTGTCCCTTCAATAAGAGGTACTTGTTCCGTCAACAAACGCCTTGATTCAACTGGTAATTTTGTGTTTTGGCAAGTTTATGTAACTTGTCTGAAAGACATTGTACCATGTGATTCGCGCACTCTTATCTTGATAACATACACCTAAAACCAGCTTCTGCACATTGGAATCACCATCGCCTATATAATACCAGTGCACTAGACCATATTTTTCAATGATTTGAGCAAAGTCTTTTACACTATTTATTTTTCCATGCCAGTGGAAGGACTATGGAAATTTTTATAAAACTTGTTTTGTTCTGCGGTCTTCCCCCATAGATTTGGCATGTGTGCACACAGAGTAGAATTTATTTTTCACCTCCATGTGGAGAAGTTTTTTTTGTTTCTGCTCCAATAATTACAGTCTGCAAAAGACAACACTTGTGAACACATTTGCAAGTTGTCTGTTGACAATTGTAACAAAACAAAACTTTTCATACCAAGCCCCTAACTAAGGCCACACAGCAGTATATTTTCCGATACTTAATGAAAGATAGAATGAAAGTAAATGTTCTATATTTAATCCTTTGCAGAAATACTTAAAACAAAAGCAAGTTAGAAACTTATTTTTCTATATTTACATCACCGTATATTGCTAGTAACCACTATTGTCACTTTTTTACATTTTAATAAGTTTGCATCTGAGGTTATAAATATCCATATGAATGTCTGTTATAATTTCAAGATAAAACTTTCTAGAAATAAGGATGGCATTTACGACTTAAATTGAAGATAAAAACTCAAACCTATTGTAAAATAACACTAAATGTAGCCCACATTTGTTACAATGTTTGTTCAGAGGCACATTGCAGATGAGGGTGAGCACAGTACCGTAGCATCATACCACGCTGAGTGTAATGCCTAGTTTTCCTGGGGGCGGGGGAATAAGGTTTTTATTAATTATGCACAAGAAATATAGTACCCATTACTACATGATTACTATGTGCTATGTACACCGCTAGCAACCAACTGTTTAGCCTCTATTCTTAGTGCCTTCCCCAATCCTAAGTGAGATGAGCATCCTTTGCCCAGGATGACGTGTATTCGTAGTAACAGATGCCTATGTTGCGGGGAGCGGAGCGGGGGACAAAATATACGGACTAGACTATTGGCACTATGCATGTGGGTAGGACGTCTTGTGTTATAGGAAGATAACTAGATATCTTTTTCCTCATGATCGGCCAGTAAATGAATGCCTCGCCATAGGTCGCGCACCACGCTCAGTACGTGTCAGGTTGTCACAGTGGAACGTCTGCTCATCCTGGCGAGCACAACCGGCAACACTGTGCAGCTGTCTCTCTCTCCTTTTTTCTGTTGTCGTGTGTCCTCGCATGTCAAGCCTGCCGCACTGAATTATCAGTTTTGTAGCGTCTTGTTGGAGATAGACACATTCACTAATTTTTTTAGCCTACAATNTTTCTGTTGTCGTGTGTCCTCGCATGTCAAGCCTGCCGCACTGAATTATCAGTTTTGTAGCGTCTTGTTGGAGATAAACACATTCACTAATTTTTTTAAACGTGTTTTGCTATTGTAACATTTTTCCCATAGTAGTAATAGCATGTGTTTCTTGGAAGTACCAAAAGTTTAAACAGATGAAATTAATATGTTATGTGAAATAACCGCTAAATTTAAGTCTCTAGCATCATTTCTGTTGTGAAAATCTTGCAAAAGCAGTTTACTTGAAGTCAATATCTCTAAAATAGAAGAATACCATGGATCAGTATTTTTTGTATGTTAAAGCCAAGAATACCAACTGCCTTAAGAAGTTACATTTCAATACAAGCTACGTAAAAAAATCTTTTGAGAAATTAACATGGTTTGAAATCAAAAATCAGAGGTGTTGAATAATGAAATTTTATTTCTGTTGACTTGAGTTGGTTTATCTGTAATACTGTAATACATTCATGGTTCATTAACAGTTTGCTGTGCAACAAATTCACATTTTTTATGTAGAAGGTATACACATTAGTATGTACAAAAACACTTGTTTAGTATAATTTTGAATGCTTCTTTATAAAAATGTAACATGAAACTAAGAGCATAAATTTTCAGTGCCTCCCTCAAGTACATTTACAAACTACTGGTTTCTGAAATGTTTACTTTCATTCCTTTGAGAAACACAACAGATGTTTCTTACTGTTCACAATATATAAATAATTTACATCAGCTTAGCATATGTAACTAACAGTGTCATGCTGCAGGGACAAAAAACAATTTCCTTTCAAAAATAATTTTAAAAAAAAATTTTAGAATTGTAATTGATAATGTAATAGTTTTCATACAAAATATTTTCTTTAATTCTGCATGTTATAAATAAAAGTTTGGTAAATTATGAAGAAATAGAGTTCATTGTTTGTGATTGGCAACGTTAGTAGCCCGAAATCTGGTCAGCAAATAAGACTCAAAGTGTAATCTGGAAGGGCCAACTCTTTCTCCTTCCATGCTCCTTGGTCTCCTCACTGGGTGCACTTCACTATCACTGTGATTGTTCCTTGTGTTGGTCGCCCTGCTGACGTAGTGGTGACGTCTTGCCTGCAGACCAAGTTTGTGGACAACGTGAAGCGGCTTGTACAGATTCCACACCCCTTCAACCCGGACGACACACGTAGCGTCATAGCTTTCTGCAAGGATGCACGGGCCCAGAAGGACGCCCTGCAGGCTGGGGCGGCTGTCGTCGGGGGCAGCGACCTTATTCGCAGTGTTCAGGTGATGCATGATGGAAGGAGGCTTGTTCTCTTTGTGAATACCAGTTGTTTCTGGTCATGTTACGAATGTCGGTTATAACTTTGTAGATTACATACTTTTTGTGGTACCAATTTAGCATGGAAATGTTTACTTAATTTTTTTTGCAATCATTTTTCTGTCAATGTATGATTTTGAAGTTTGATTTAGTGGCAAAGAATTTCAGCCTTTCATCAGGTGGGACGGTACTTTCATCTTTAATATCTCCACAAGTATTTTTGTCTTCAGTTTAACTGCTCTTGTTCNCCTTATTCGCAGTGTTCAGGTGATGCATGATGGAAGGAGGCTTGTTCTCTTTGTGAATACCAGTTGTTTCTGGTCAAGTTACGAATGTCGGTTATAACTTTGTAGATTACATACTTTTTGTGGTACCAATTTAGCATGGAAATGTTTACTTAATTTTTTTTGCAATCATTTTTCTGTCAATGTATGATTTTGAATTTTGATTTAGTGGCAAAGAATTTCAGCCTTTCATCAGGTGGGTACGGTACTTTCATCTTTAATATCTCCACGAGTATTTTTGTCTTCAGTTTAACTGCTCTTGTGCTAGAGGACACTACTGTTTATAGTACCTATGACCATGCAAATATTTTCTCATTTACTGGACAGTTTATGTGGTTGTGTTATGCAGGTAATGTTAAACGTTTATATCAAACCAAAGTAAATGAAAGAGCAATCGTAAAGGTGATCTTTTTTTTTATAAATAAAAGAATTCCAATACCAGTATTTTATAGAGATTCGTTCTGTACCAACATGTACAGTAGAACCTCGATTTTGCGATGCCTCACAGTGCCTGAGAATGACCTTTCAAAATTGTTTCTAACCAATCTTTATTCCCCCCGTCCCCCCTCAAGCCCCAAAAACTGCATTAAAATAGCATTTCTCGTGTTAAGTCAACTTTAACTGTCCCTAATTCCAAANCCTAATTGCAAAAAAAAAAAACATGTTTTTAAAAGGAAATATTAATTTATCTTAATCGACAGACATCTTCCGAATCGTGTGGACCCCAGAGGCCGTATACAAATTCTCCTTGTCCAAAAAATGTAAACTTCGGGCGCCAAATCATTTTAATAAGTGCGTTTCCAGTAGCTTCTTGAAGGAAATCAGACAATGTATTAATGAAATATTATTTTAATTCAATAGGAAGATGTCTTCCAAACAAGATAATACAGTACAAGCCCAATATAACGCGGCTGTTGGGGGCATAACTCAGACTCATGTTATAACTTTCCGCACTATTCCGGGAGGGACAGCGTATCTCTGGGAATGATGAAGGGGAGACCAGCATCAAAGCAAAAACTACACAAATACCATTTGTTCCAGGCAAAGGATTAACTTTTTCTACCAAAGGCTGTGTTTTTCGCTGCGTGTTTGTGGGCGGCAGGAATGAGGCTGTCAGAGTAGGTTAATGTTACGCCAGTTATAAAGAAAGAGGGGAGAATGAGGCTGTGTTCCAATTGGCACTTTTTGTTAGCAAAATGGTCATGTGACCCGTTTTGTATACAATATCTATAACATATTTTTAAAATTGCGTTTTGTCCATTTTTAAGATGAAAATTACAAAATACTAATTACCAAATTGCAGCCATAATAGTTTTGCCTGTTTGAAATGTTTGAATACATGTATATGCAATGTTATTGGAATAAACAAATGTATATTGTACTCACAATAATAATTTTACAAAGCAAGTTGCTGAAATATTTTTGACATAGGTATTTTCTAATGGCACAGTGTGTTGTTGGTATAGGGATAGGGCGGCCGAATCTAAAATTTGTTGAATCCACTGAATTTTAGGGATTCATAGATTCAGTTGATTTAATACAATATTCGTGCAAAGATTAGTTTTTTTTCTTTTTGGTTAATTCAAAATTTCGCATAATGTCATTTGAAGTAAAGTTTCTCCAAAGTGTGTGTAAAATTCAAATGATTTATCAGAAATTAAATTCTTGTTTAACAAAAGGAGCATCGCAAACGGCCGGCCGCTTTCCTTGCACGCATCAGGTGGCAAAGTATTCTGCTGCAAGCTGCCGCCTTGCCTACAGACATGGCAGTAGCGGGCCGCAGGCGGGTGGTACGGAAAAGCCACTGACTGCAATGATAAAGAACTACTGCCTCTATCTTCTTTTTTCTTTCTCATTTATCCCTCTTTTTTTATAGCACGACCTTTACTGACCTTTTCTAGGATTCTGGGAGAAAAGAAAGAAAGAGGGCTACAGAATTTCGTGTCAAATAAATAATTTTCGTATGGCACTTTGGTTCTGAAGAAAAACTGGATTCGCCCCATCCATATTTGTTAGGTAACAATTTTACATCATGTTGGTTTTATTTTATAAATTAAAATTTTTAACGACTCTCTAACAACTTTTGGAAACAATTTGTTTATTTTAAGACTTTGTGAACTTTTAATTTTGGAATCATGATAACACCAAAATGTAGCAGCATGGTGTGCTAGACAGTTCAATGTCGTGGTGTTCCGACCAAACCTTACCATATACCTACCTACAAATTACAAAAAACTAAACTCCAAAGGATTTAGAAAACGGCCTGAGGAAGGGCATATTAATTTTTTTGGCATCTTGTCTAGTTTCTCCTTCTTAGTACATCACCATATGACACTTTCAGGATTAACATATTTTCTGGTGGTAACAACTTGTTCCCCCATTTGGTCTTGCACAATTAATTACTGTTAACTTGAACTCAAAAGTGTAACTGCACTTTTTTTCCATCTACAATATAGTTTCCTTCATATACTACTGTATCACGCTCATGCAAGAAAATTGATAAGCATTGCAGAAACACTGTAGGTAGCTAGCTGCAGAGCAGGTGTCGCTCATTGGCTGCCTTCTTTTTTTTTATGAGCAACACTCATGTGCTCTGCGACAGGCAAACAAAGNGAGCAGGTGTCGCTCATTGGCTGCCTTCTTTTTTTTTATGAGCAACACTCATGTGCTCTGCGACAGGCAAACAAAATGCTTGCTCATGACCCCTTTCTACCCCTTCAACTTGTCTTCCCAGCGGAAACATCACTTACCACATCCTCACCCTGTTATTGGCTGGACCTGATGCTATGCACATGATGGCGAGGCGAGATAACTAGGCTAGGTGTGGAGACTGCAGGGCGGGGGGTTAGAAAAGTTACTAATTTTGTTCCTTCATGTGTCGCTGGGCAGCCTTTCCTTGAGGTGCTGTACGGCACACTCATTTATAATCACAACTACCGCAGTTTTTGACCAATTTTGACAGTTTTTTTTATCTTGCGGCATGGTAATTATGAGTAGCAACACTACAACCCATGTATTTTATCGCTGTGGAGATCGCAAACATATTTTTTAACAGATTTAATTGCAATTTATTGCATTTTTTCTACAATTGTTATGGTTTGAGAATGACCTTGCAAAATTGCTGCCTCGTTAAATCCAGTACTTGTAAATTCGGCGCTCTACTGCAATAGGGATATGGGTTGGTTCCGTTTTTTTCGGTTTGTCAGTTCCGCCAATTCTTAGCCGTTAGAACTGAAACCAAGAACAAAAATTATACTCTCTGTTCNCGCTCTACTGCAATAGGGATATGGGTTGGTTCCGTTTTTTTTCGGTTTGTCAGTTCCGCCAATTCTTAGCCGTTAGAACTGAAACCAAGAACAAAAATTATACTCTCTGTTCCTTGACTTTTAGCAATCTATGTCATTCCTGCCAAATTCCTACTACGTACAATGATAATTGAGACCTAAAATTTATTCGCCACAAAAATAGCACATGTTACGCAAACAGTTTTGCTAATGCAAACAAACAAGTTCATCAGCCATGAAGTAAAAGAAACTGCCATAGTTGTTGCCAAATCCTGGTGTGTTCACCGTGCACAATATTTTCCATGCTATCAACACTATCATCATTCCTGTGAACTACTCAAGATGTCAATCATGGGAAAATAGTGTCCATCAATGGCAGCTGTGGTCATTACAATTTGCTAATACGTCTATTACATAAACAAAACACTGTGACAGCTTCAAGGTTATGAAGCCTTATTACTGCAAATTTGCATTTGGCATTGGTATAAAAAATGTAGTTATTTATTGTTAATTGAGATATTTTCTGAGACGTCTGAACTGTGGCAGTATTTTGCTATTTAGAGAGAAAATGAACTTTATGCATATTTTTCATTGTGTGAAATAATTTCTTCGGTTTTAGTCAAAAATCAAAATCAAACATAACAAAACACTTAAATATATTAATTTGTTGAAAATGGGAGGCACAGTATCATCACTTCCAAAATACACAGTTCATAGGCCAGCCAGATTTTTTACAAAATTACAGTTCTTTTACACTTTTAATAAATAAAATAAAAAACTGAGAACTTTTTTTTAATAACTGGAATTGACCAAGAACTGGAGAAAAAAGTGGGACCCTAAGATGTACAGTAGTAAGATACAGTATACTTAAACACTCATTGTGCAGTTATTCTCATGTGTGTGTGTGCATTGGCATGCAAGAAAGAGCGGTTAAGGGAGAGGAAAAATAGTGGAGGTAGAGGGGATGGAGACAGCGAGATAGATTGTGTGGAAAAGTGGACATACAAAACAAATACCCATGTTCTCAGAGGAAGAAGGGGAGGGAGGGAGAGAAGTGTGAGAGACTGAGTGAGATAGAAAGAGAGAGGAAATGGGAGTACTTTGAGAAAAACTCCACATTGCAGCAGTGTCTGCAGCATTTCTCACATAAGAATTTCCATCCAAAATATTCTCGCCAACAGGAGTCTGGGATAAAATTGGTAACCCCAGTGGTGGAAGGCTCCTTCCCTTGCCGTGTGCGTTGCGACTGACACATTAGTTGCAGCATTGCCACATCACCTCATCTGCAACCACTGTGTCAGTTGTGGCTGTGTGCGCTCGTGATACGTGCCATGATTGCAGTGAGGGCGGGGCCGGCAGCATGCCGCAGGCCACGATGGTGAGGCCAGCATGTGTTGTTGCAGAACGGAGAGCTGTCGCTGCAGGACTTCCAGTTTGTGATTGCCCACCCAGACATCATGCTGGAGCTGGTCACGCTCAAGGGCGTCATGAAGAGGAAGTTCCCCAACGTGAAGACAGGTGCTGCTCCTCGCTGCCTGTAGATTACAGTGTATGGTACAACTGAAATAATACCAAAATGCATGTGAATGCATAAACACCAAAATTTAAATTGAGACATTAAATAAATCTAAATTACCAAAAATACTACCGTATTTTATCAAATATAAGTTGCAAATTTTATTTTTAAAAAAATTTTGAAAACTTGGGGTTTGACCTATAATTGACCTATAAGTGAGAAAAATGAACTGCTTCCTCCAGCCCCGCACTAACTTTTCATTTACTACGAATTCACGGCCGCGGCTCTATTTACAAACTCTTCAGCGAACAAAATCACTTCCATTTTGAAACCTGCGGTGTAGGTACTTCACTTTTCCATCATAAAACTCTTGTCACACTTCTTCACTGCCACAACATCAAAACAACGCTACGTGCGGGGCAAAGACGATATAAGAGAAAGACCTGTAAGTCAAGGCTAACATTTGGTACCCAAGAATCAACGCTAATGTGCTGCTATATCTGTACATTCCACAGGAAGCTTTCGAGAATAATTGATTATTAAGTCAGTTATTGTATTGTAAGAATCGATTCCTTTTATTTTGTTTGATTGTTTTAAAATTTCTTTTTCTCTTAAGGATTGTGAAGGGAATTACATAACGGAATTATTCCAATGCCTTTCTGTATTTGCATGTTTATTTAAATCTTTTACAGATAAACTACAGAGATAATGGTTAGGCTTTTGCTTTTAACATACATTGTTATAAATACTGAAAATATATGTAAAGAAAGCTCGATAAAATTTTTCTTGTGAAAATATCACTTCAAATTAAATTACATGTTTATAAGTTATTTCTTTTTTCCAATAAATATAAAAACTCTGGCAGTCAAGGTTGCGTCTAGAGCGCTATCTCTGTACATTCCAAACGAACTACGTATAACGAACTTGCGGTGCACTGTGACTGCGCCGTAGGCCTGTAGCTACGCTTGGCAACACAGTTTGCTTGCAAGGACACAGCTGCCACAAGACCTTTTCCAAGGTCGTGCGCAATCAGCCATCCGTGGCACAGGCCGTGTTGTCAAGGATGTACAATCACAAAGATGAGTGCAACCTATAATCAATATTTTTTTTTTTTTAACATCCCTTAACAATGAGGGTGCGACCTATGCAGGTGACCTACATGCGTTAAAATACGGTATATTTAATTAATCAAACTTTAATTATTTCTTCTAATAAATTATATTCTGAATATTTTGGTATGACACTGTCTAGAAACTTAAATATCTGTACCAGAAAATAATTGAATACTTAAAACGTGGTTAGGTTTCTGTTCTATTTTATTTTTAAAAAATGCTTGCTCTTGATTATATAGTTCTTCAAATGCTACTTATTACAAATTTTACATGAATATGTGTACAAGTATGCACTATGTAGAGCATTTACAAAAATAAAATCAACACTGAAATCTTAAATTTGTCAAAATGTAACTCGGCTAAAAATAAACAAAACCATAAAATCTCGTCCTTACGTAGATGTACAGTGAGCACTTTTGAAGCCCTGCTGAATTTCGTTTTTAACCATTTTGTATCTTTCTGTAATTTGTAAGTACCGTATTTACCCACGTACGGCCGGCACATTTTTTTTCCAAAAATTAGGCTCTCATAAACAGGCTGCAGGTGGTATCATGGTCAGATGCCATTTGAGACGTGTATTTGCATCCAGGCGGTACATGAGTCGGTTTTGCACTGTGATATATGCCGGCAACCGATAGCTCATACTACCTATATAGGTGATTAAATAGTTTCTTATGCTCCTGAAGATGCAAACATACAATACTTAACCATTTTTTGTGTAATAATTTTTCAATAAAAGTTTACTAAAGAAAACTGGGCGTGAAAAAAATTTCTTTATGTGGCTACCGGTAATCATTACGGTTGGCAACATTGCTGTAGATTGTAGCAACACTGAACACGTGAGACAGTGACGCTGCAATTCGACGGAGATAAATAAATAATATTTTAGTGTTGGAAATTTCAATTTTTGCCTTTGCGTGGAGCTGGTACCCATTAATTTTTAACAGACAAGTAGCAGAAAAAAGTACAGTGGCAGAGGTAAGTAACATATACAGGATATCAGGTAATTCACGGATATTGATTTCCACCTCTATGTGCGGGGCTTCGGGTGGGTCACTTTCTTCAGCTAGTCTTTGGAGGAAGGCAGGCCCGTGGTTCACGGGGGTGATGGCCCGCGTCATACTGAATGTGACTTGGTGATCGGCATGATTTTTTATGTTTTGTATTTAGTAAACAAAACCTGATTTAGTTTGGAAATGGTTAAAAATTCAATACGTTTACAAAGCTCGCATATGATTAATTAATCAATTCCATTTTGGAAGACATAAGGTAAAATAATCTTCGTTGTACTGAAAGTTAATGTAAATTTTGTATGTTAAAGTGAAATATTTATGTGGTTGACATAGGGTATTTGGGTGGGATTTGTAAATTTTGTGTTGAAGTAAAAAAAAAAAGTTAATGTGAAGTAAATTGTAGCAGAGTATTACTGTATTTGTTATATGTACCGTACAGTTTGGCCAATTCACACAAAATTTTGTATACTGAAAGTATATATTACAAGCATTATATGTATATGCCAGTTCACAGTCAATTTTGTTGGTAATTTTTTGCCAACCACCACTCACCAGACTGCAGTATGCCACCACTCGCCGTCAGATGAAGCTGACCTAGCCAGCAAAACATTGCGCATCCGCGTGGATAATGTGCTCATCTGACTTTTTTTGTGTGTGTTTATCTACAAGTACTGCCCTGTGAGTACTTGTGTATTATGTCTACTTTTTACTATGTAATCAATAGCCTAACGGCCTATTCCCGCCATATTTCGTTATTAAACAGTTTAATCAAATTCAACCAAGCTTTGTATGCTGACAGTATCTCCCAGAAGCAACATATACAGAGTCTCTTTTTTTAGGCCTTTTTGTTTGATAGCTCCAAATAGGAAAATAACATTTCTGTGCCTTATCTCAAGAACCAATCAATTAATTTCCACCAAGTTCTTTGCAGAAGTAGTGCTACGGTAGGCCATGGTAACTTACATGATTTAAGTGACTCAGACACTTATTTTCAAAATGATGGCCCTGTAAATATTTTAGGTTAGTAAACCCTATCTACCGAAACATTGACCAATTACATCCAAATTTGATGCTCTGAATCCTATCTCCGTAATGTAGTTGGTTGTACACTAGCTTACTTCATGAGGTTTTCTGAGTTTGAGTCTCGGCGTAAGACACATGTGTATTATGTTTCGGCATAAGACACATGTGTATTATGTTTTTGGTTACATCTCTAATGATATTGCATCCAACAAAACTTGAAAGCCTACCTTAAAGTTCTTAAAGAACTACTTTAAAAACTGTTTGTATCGATGTAGAGGAAAGTAGGCTTATTAGTGATTTCAATAACTTCTTGTTATAATACTGTAATGCAGTGTTATAACTTTTCAGTTTATTACATTGTTCTGAGTAAGTCTTCATCACTTTATCCCAAACCTATGTTTCAGTAAAAAGTACCCTGGTATTAATTTTTATTAACTTAAATTAAAAATATTTGGGTTCTACCAGGCATTTTATAAAGGGGATCCACTGGGTTTTTAAGACTAGGTATTATCAGATAATAGGAAAATTTGTTCAGTGTGAGATTAAAGTGATATAGAATTGTGGTTCAGTTGTGTTGGCAGTCAGCCATGACTATGTATTTGTGCAGGCAACTTGGGGCAGGACCTGAGCTTTATGGTGTCCAAGTTCCGGGCGGGCATAGAGTATGCCAGCTCCAAAGACGAGTCCAAACCAGAGTATGGCTGGATCGACATCGTAGTCGGGAAGGTGAGCCCCTCTCATCATGTGTGATCACTCTAAACAAAGTGTCGCTGGCCACTATTTTATTTAATTATCACTATTGGGTGCAGTCTGCTTGGTTTATGTTAAGTATCATTCACAAAATTTACATTTTTCATTGGCTGTATCACTAGAGACACCTGTTTTTCGCGGCGTGCAAAATAAACACGAAATACACAGTTTCTCGCGAAAAACAACAAAACACACAAAAAATGTGCAAAAAATATAGTATTTTGGCGTGTATGGATCACACATTTAATATTTTAACCTAGTTTCTAAGGAAGTAAAAAAAAATTAATAGCTTTTAAATTGTGCAATAATTTGTTCACTCACATTCATAAACAAAATAACCATCCCGGACGCGTAAAATGTAAACATGTTGGAGTTCGGCCATAGATGCCGTACATGAGAACATTTCGCTGCTGTACGAGACAAATATACGTAGTTCGAACGCCCGCCACCACGTCACAAGTGTGCATTGATAGACGCCATGTTTGTACGGAATAGTGACTTAATATTTACTGGAATACAAAAATTCAGTGCAACCTATACGTGAAATAATAATTAGCCCTAATTTTGCATCAAATATTTCTGGTGGGCCTATACACGCACACAGCTTTACACGTTAAAATAGGTACATTTCCATTGTGAATCCACATGTTCAAGATGCTAGTTCAATAAATTGATTCAACATGTAGTCGGGATCGAAAAGTAGATACAATCGATGTTTCGAAAACATTGCCGCTGAAGCGATATCGCTATGTTTTGGAAATAAACTGATCTTGGTGAAAAACTAATTTTGTTTGCATTTCGTTCCTTTTCACTTTTCTTCGCATAATTAATGTAATCTTCTTGGTAGTATACAAATGTGATAGCTCTGGTAGAGCACTGTTATAAAAGCTGCAAATTACTTCAGCATTTGGAAAATTCTTGTGCACCAGTGGCAGCAACTCTCTCCTCACAATGTAGTGACCTGAAAAAAATGTTTGAATTGCTAAAAGATAGGGGNTGCCTTTAATGCTTTCCAAACATTTTATTTTTGTGCCATCACCAAAGCAGCCAAAATTTGTTGCAATATGAAAAATGTGTAAGCGCTAGCATTTTTTAACCAAATATATACAATTTTTTTTTCTGGTATTACCAAACCATTTTTTTTCCCGCCAAATTTTAGTGAAATTTGTGACGAAATGAATTTAAAATTGACAAAAAATGCACAAAATCAACTAAAAAAATGTATGAAATCTAAATTTTTCACCACAAACAAATGTCTCTATGTATCACTAATAATTAGAGATGGGTCAAACACTCAGATTTTGAACCAAACTCAAACTTTAAGGATATGTTCAGTTTGATTCAAAATTGATTGCCATGTAAAAGATTGGTTCTAGTTCGGTTCGAAAAATTTACACGAGTTCTCATGTTCTGTTCAAAAATTTGCAAGAAACTGAATTTTGAAAAGAACTTCCCTCACTTCAAAGAAGTAGAAAAATAACGACGCAACACAACAAAAATTACTAAATAAGTCATATTTGTTGTGTTTTTTTTTTGTATCAGTCCTAACAAAACTATATTTTGAACTCTCTAGTTTTTAAAACTGGGTGCTTTCCTTTATTAACTTATGGCATTTAAATGATTGTACACAAGATAAGTGAATTGTTTTAGTTTTTGAAAAATTACATTTTCAATTAATATGTTTTTTAGTTTTGCTAATTTGTGGTGGTCATATTCTTCTTAAACGACTAGGAAGGTACATTTCTCAGTGTTTTAATAAATTATCATATTAGTCAGATCTATAAAAACCAAAAGTTTAATAGCAAGTTAATTTTGTACCTTTTTTTCACATTATAAAAAATTTGGCCATTACATTTTGGAACTATTAGTGGTGGAACTGTGCAGGTTATATATGTAGGTTATGTTTGTGTTGATTGCTTATGTTACTTGTTTAAAAAATTAGACGTGATATTGGAATATGTTAGTTTGTGTTAAATGCTTAAACAAATGGGGGCTGAACTACAAAGGTTGTATGTATATATGTTGTTTTCACTATGCACCTCATAGCCAAGTCCAGAGGACAAGTAACAAAACCTGTTGCTTTGTGGGCAGCAAAGCTAAAATGATCCAGGGGACCGTGTTTGTTTTTGTTATATCCTTGAAAAATTAAGGGCTGAACTGTGATGGCATATATGTGTGGATAAAGCATTTTTTAAAGTTCGGTTTGAGTTCGATGAATTATAGCATGGTTTGGTTTGAGTTTGGTTCGTGGACAGTTTTGAAGGTTTGGTTCGATGAAAATATTGTATGTCAAGTCATGGTTTGGTTCAGTGCCAAAATCTGCATTTGCCCCACCTCCACTAATAATTGTAATTAATGACCACTTTGGTGTTTGTCCAAATTTGATAGCTGTTTCTGGCTTAGAAGAATCTGTGCCTGCTAGTTTATAATTTTGGTCATATTTGTTATGAATTTTACACCAAAGAAAGTGGGAAAATATCAGGTTTTTAACACGCAAATTTTTTTATTGAGTGCCTACTGCCAATCTTTATAGTTTTCATGTAGGGGTGAGCAGTTATTAGATATTCAGTTTGATTCCATTCAAATTCAAATCGTGATGCCCCTCCATAGTGAGAGTTGGTACTGTTGGCTGGCGTCTGAGCCTTGCCGCCACCCACCCCCCTTCCCCTCTTATCAAAAGACTGGAAAAGCAGGTGTCGTCAAGTTGACTGGGTTTTTACTAGGAGTGGGGCGAGCTGTCTTAGGCTGTTCTACGATAGCCCGTTATGTATGCAGGAGTGCACTGGGGGGGTGCTGGCCTAGTTGGCGTACAAGTAGGTACTTAGTTTGACATTAACTCTAAATGGCAGACCACGTGATCTGAGGCTGAAGGCTGGTTGACAGTTACTGATTTCTTTGTTGGTGTGGAAGGCAGTGGTGATATGGCTCTGGGATGTGCCACAGTAGGTCGTAATGCAGGCTGCAACTTCCACTGATTGAACTGGTTTCAGTACCCCTCTGCCGAGCTGCTTCTTCACACTTCCAGGAATACATCCAGTTGGGTGTATTTGTGTACTTCCCCATACCAGGTCTCCGATTAGGGCTAGCCCCTGTTTGGCCGTTACGCCCAACCCTGTGGCAAGGCATATGTTGGTAAATAGGATAGACAGGAAGATTGTTGGTGCTCCATAGAGGCGGACACGGCCTGAAAGAAGCAGGTAACATTAGCATGTTACGCAGGAATGCGGGAAGTCACCATAGATTCACGTATCACATGAGAGTCGGAGCTCCTTGTAGGGGCGGCTGCTGACCTCCCTGCGGATGGGTTGGCTGGGTGGGAAGTTGCCATCAGACCCAAGCACTTACAGAAGGGTGCAACAGTCATGTGGGCCATCGCTCTGTAGAGACGAGGCTCCCAATAGGCGTGGATGGGATACGTTGGCGACACGTGCCTGCTCCTGCAATATTGTCTGAGGTACTTTGGATGAAGCAGGAGATAGCAGGATGCAGCTGCGAGTGGTAACTCGACCTGCTCGGTTTATGTCTGTTTATTGCCAAGACAGTAAACACATATATAACCAGTCTGTACCCTGACTAGGGCCTGAAGGGCCATCCCTAGGATGCCAATCAGTGTGTGATGCCTAGACATGGTAGACACAGAGGCCTGGGGGCGACGGTAACCCCAGTCAAGAGGTACTCTGACTCGTGACCACTAGGTGCATAGCTAGCGTGTAGCAGAGAAGCATGGCACGCTTCGGTGAGCTGCCGGGCAGCGTTGCTGTCTAGTCGTTGCTGTCTAGTTTGAAGCGACGAGAGATGACTAGTGATGAGCGAAGGCTTGTAGCGTCGGTGCGCAGTCAGGCAGAGTGACGTTCGTTTCATGACAGAGTTGCGAGAGTTAGCCTCGAACACAGAACTGCGTGTTCCTTACATACTTGAAACACAGGGCCAGCGCGGGGTGTAGCGGAGGAGGAGCAGTACAGTTTAACCTCTATTTTACATTTTCCTAGGCACAAATGTAAAAGGGTGCAAATGGAGGGTAAGTGTAAGTTATGGATGGCTCGGTTCCATTTTATATATATATATTTTTTTTTTTCGTTCTTGATTTAGTTCCGGTTCTTAATTATTTGATCTGGGTTCACAATTTTTTCTATATAAAGTGCAAAACCTTAGGAACTTTTAAATAAAGCTAGCTTACTTGTGATCTATGAATTTTAATGGAGATGATATTGTACGTTCCACTTCCAACAAATTATTATTTGTTACGTGTTTTCTTGAGTTTGATGTTGATTTCGACTCTCCCAGAGAAATCAGTTTTTCACACAATTAAAAATTTTGAATAGAGTTAATTTCCACAGCAAAATACAGTAAAATTCTGATACAATGTACACATTAACATATCTTTCGCTTTAACATACAAAATATATGTTAACCTATCAATACGACAAAGGTTATTTTACCTTTTATTTTCCAAAACTCCATTAATTAATTGTCCATGCGTTGGCTTTGATATAAAGATATTGATTTTTTTTAAACTATTTATAATTTAAATTACGTTTTCTTTACTAATATGATACCTATAAAACATGCAGATTGTCAAATTATGTTCAGTATATTGTTTACGTATACATGGCGAACAATTGATTCTCATTGTTGACATGCAGCGCCATCTTGAATTTTTTTATATATCAAAATGTGAAAGTATAAATGGGTAGCTGTATATGTGTGTTTTGGACCGCATCTCGTAATGTACAGTAAAACCGCCTCACAAGAATGACTTTATAAAATTGCTACCCTCATAAAAATTGAAACTAATCAATTTAAACCCCTGAAAAATCTAGAAATGTTTTCTCTGTGAAGACCGGGTTTAAATATCTCCTCCATAAAACCAAAATGATTTTTGTGTAAACCTTCATTTCTACTAATGCAATCAAAATTATACGAATAAAATTATGGGGCTGCAGTATTATAGTGGTTAGACTACTCGCCTCCCACCAAGGTAAACTGGGTTCGACTTCCGGGATGTTGCAGCTGGATTTTTGCATGTAGATATTGTGCCGGATGATGCTGCTAGCCGGCTGATTTTCTTGGAGATCTCCCGTTTCCCCCTGCCTTGCATTCCGGTGCTGCTCCATACTCACGTTGCTACACCCTCATCAACTCTCAAGACCTCAATGTTAAGAGCTGCCCAAATCTCTTTACTTACAAACTCACAAGTGAAATGATACCCCAAAATCATAAACTTTATCCTCCCCTCTCCACCAAAAATGTTCATTTACATTGAGCAATGTGTTTTACCGAGTGCAAAGTCCATTTTCAAGTGCTTCTTGTGTAGAAAATAAAAAGGATTTTTTTAAATATTAGTTTAATTTGAAAGAATAATAATTTCCTTCAGTGTTATATGTTATGCGTAAGTAGTGTGATTTTTTTCAAAGGAAACTTCACCAATAAGTAAACAGTGTGTATTTGCAAACCACACATTACTTTATGTATGCAGGATGTAATTTGTGTACTTTCCTGACGCAGCCATACTACATTTGTTTTTCTTTCTCCCATCCTCTTCTCCCTTCTCCTCTTAACCCCTAATTTGCTAATAACATTGCTGTGCCAGTCAGTGTTCACAATAAACCATTTGCATTAATGGGAAGGAAAATGTTTTTAAAAGATTATTTTGAAATGTGTTATTTCAACGAGCAACTGGCTACAGTAGTGTGTGTGTGTGTGCGCTGAACAGTTGGACATGGAAACGGAGCAGCTGGACAGTAACTTCAGGGCGGTGGTGCTAGACTTGCTAGCGGCCGCACCGCGCCGCTCCAAGCCGTTCATCACTCGCTGTAGCGCCACCAGTGCACCCTCCGTCGAACGCCTCAAGATCGACCTCGCTCCCTACCAGAAACAAGACGACAGTAAAGAAGAAGAAGAGCCAGAGGAGCAAGAGGTGGTGGAGGCCGCTGCCTCAACGTGAACCTTCTGCCTCACATTCATTACATCCTGTACAAACATGAATAATACAGTCTTCATTTTCTTTATGAAAACAATGAAGTTCTCGTATTTTAGTTAGTAGCTTTGAATACAGTGAAGTACCAAAAATCCAAATTTGGACGTTCCAGAATTTTTAGTGTTCAGGAAAAATTTTTCTCGGCGAGAACAGTTTAATTGTTTGTGAGTACTGTACAGTTGAAGTTTTCTGTGATATGTTGTACAGTACTTGAAATACATGCACACCCGTACAAAATTACCTTTTGCATTTATCTCCTGTTTCATTTAGCGAACATGGTTGTGTAATAGACTACAGTACTTGCTCTTGAACAAGGCAAATGGGGTTAGATTCCCGTCAGGGTCACTCATATTTTTGCATGTGGGGAATGGGACGGATGTTGCTGCTGGCAAGTAGATATTCTGGGCGCGCTTGTATTTTCCCTTGCCATTGCATTCCACCACTATTCTGTCTTCACCTCGTTAACCCTTTCCAGCGCTCAAGACCTTGCTGTTAAGCGCTGGCCAAAATCTCTCAACTCAACTCCCTCAATTCCTGTTTTACTTTAAACAAACAACTTTCTCTTTCAGTCATGTGTTGCTGAGTAGTTACAAAGCTGTTTGGCAAGTAGTTTATGCCAATACAGTCAACTCTCGATACTACAACCTTTAACAATTCCCAGAGAAAAGGTTGTTACTGCAAAGGAGTTGTTATTTAAATTTGGACAGATGCTGACCCACCATATAACCCCTATATGGAAAAATTGCATTAAAGTTTTATTCAGGTGGTTTTAGCATGGCTTTAGTGGCAAAGTTACATGTTATATATAGTGGAATGGTTCCTGGAATTGATTCTTGAGATATACGCACTTAAGACCATATTTGAAATTTCCCATAGTTCACCAAGAAAATGTTGGTATTTGAGGGGGTCATTATTCCTGCGGTTGTATTATCGAGAGTTGATTGTGATGCGCGACGTGCTAAGTAACTATGGTGCACATTGTTTGGGAGCAAACTGGTACTATGCTTCAGGTCAGGAACACTGGGTCGAGACAAGCTCTAGTGAGGCGGAGTTTGTAATATTTGACGTTTGGTCTAAATGGTATACCTGAACAGTCAGGCGGGCAGGCCATCTGCTGGGTACGTAATCAGGCTGAGTGAAGGGAGCCCTCTGGGCGGCTAGGGTTGACATGCAGCTGGTATTTGCTGCAGCTGTGCTGTACTTCGTACTAGGGCAGCAGTCTGTAGGAATGAGCTTAGGATGTCCCTTGGCAGTAGCAGACTCTGGGTGCTTGTTGATACGACAGTTGAAGTCTGCATACTGGCAGCTGGATGCTGTGGATTGGTAGATGGTGCCAGGGCGATCCCTAGCACCAAGGACAGGCCAAGCTGGATGCGGACGACGATGGTGTGTGCTGCTCCGGGAGTCTTGGTTGGTGGACCAAAGAGGTTGGCGGTGTGGGTTATGAGGTGAGGTCTCAACAGGTGTCTAGCAGTTTGAGCTCACTCGCAGGGGGGGAGGGGGGGATTAACTTGCTGAAGGTTTGTGTATGTGGCGTGTTAGTGGTTGGTCAGCCGCAAGGTCAGTAGCTGTCCTTCGGCCTCTCCACTTTATACCTCTTCTGTGGGTGAATGGCATGGATGGAAAGGTGCTACAGTTCACACCTCTGCAATGAAGAGGCAAGTGACTGGGTTTCCTATCTAAGGTGTACCCAGAGGTTGTTAGATCACTCCTTGTCAGGCCTGTCACTTTGTCCGGCATGTTTTTATGCAGTGGATGAAGTGGGTTAACTGACTCGAGTGGCCTAATTGCTTCGTCGTGTAGTGTTGCTAGTATAGGGTTCTACCATACTGTGCACCAGGTACTCTTCAGTATCCTGTCCACTGTAAGGGNGGGGGGGAGTTCTATGAATATGTGTATCTTATTGATGCACGGGCTGCCCTCGGTTATGGGACAGCCCGTGATCGTATTCAGTCAGAAATCCTGATCAATACTGCGGTCCCCTGCCTTTCCCTTGCGAGATGATGCTTACCAGGATTAAAGATAGGTAAAAGTTCGCCTCAGAATTAATACCTCAGATGTTGGACTAAAAACATGTTTATTCTCTAGAGAATAACCATGGTGACCCATACTAACTCCTGCACTGTGCCAAATCGCTAGGCAACCTACAGAAGTGAATTAAATGACAGGTAATAGAGCAATACAAAAGGATTTAAAAAAAAGTGATGTTAGGGAAAAGACTACATAAAAAACTGAGGCAGACTGTACGGTACTGAAGATACTCGGGGATGCTATTTGCTGTGTAAGTGTGATAAGTGGTGGGGTTGGCGTAAATGTCAAAGGAACGCTCGTCGACTCTTCGGGCTGCAGTCGGTGGTCACAACCACAAGGGTTCTGCACTGATTGCTGGTGCTGGTAGGCGGCTATTTGCTGGTAGGCAGTTGTATCGCAGTTAGTGCTCGTTGAGAGGAGGGTGAGCAGTTCACTTCAGCACAAGTTGTGCTGAAGTGAACTGCTGAGATCAACCCTGCAGACAAGGAACTCCTCAGGGAGGAGGAGTTGGCTGGAAGTACCATTGGGTATCACTACTAGTTGGCCGCGGCTGGTCGTCCTTCTGCAGTGACTGGTAGTCCTTCTGTTGTTGCCCCTCAGGGAGGAGGGGCTGGCAGCTTGCCCCAGCACTGGAAGGTGCTGGGGTGAGGTGCCCATGAACAACTCACGTTTGCTGGAATGTGTGGTCTTATATTCTCTGCGCTGCTTATGTCGTCTGTTAGGGAAGCTTCGGGTCATCCCCTCTCCTCGCCGGTGGATTGCGAAAGGCTGGGGGTAGTTTTCCTTGTGCGGAGGGCCGGTGTCTGGTGCTCGCTTAGGGGCAACTCACTCTCGTTGCTGCGTTCAGTATTTGTGTGCGGCTGGCGAGTATCTGACGCTCGCTTAGGGGCAACTCTCTTGCATTGCCTTGCTGGGTATCCCTTCTCACAGGAATTGCTAGGAGGGGGCGCTGGGGTTAATTAGCATTTGGGTGCTCAATTCAGCTCTCCTTTTATCTGATAGATCAAGGGAGTCTGTCAGCTGGCATGCACACATCTGGTTGTGGTTCTCATTTCTCTGGGGTATGTGTCTCCGCACGTAATGATGGGCAGTCTGCAAAAAAAATTAATAGTCTCCCATATGTGTTAACTGTACTGGTATTTTTTAAACATATTGTAATTGTATTTGTTCAGGGTCATCAGACTGTGTTGGACATAGATTTAAATCTTTGTCAGCTGCAGAGAAACTATTTATAAAACTAGATGTTTGATATTAGAATCACAAAACACCTTCAGCATTCATTAAGATACAGTGAAACCTCTGTAATGAAAACCTGAAGGGACCTGAATTTTTACAGTTTGTAATAATGAGGTTTGTATTTGTGGTAGTTCAGTCTGAATACATTAAAAACATACAATATGAAATCATTAAAAATGTTGCAAACCTTTAGTAAAACATAAGTATCAAAAGGTAATTTTGAAACATACTGTCACAGGAAAAAAAACATACAATAACATTACAAACATCACAGTACATAAACAATAAATCAATTACAGAACATTCCTGCTCACCGTCAAATATCACCTTTGGTTTTTACTGTTCTTTCAGTTTGACATTAATAAAGGTTGCATCACCATGGGGAAATGTGAGCATTATGAGAGCAGATTTTATAGGTATCCAAGAGATATCGCCTTTAAGGGGGATCAAGCCCTGACATTTTGGATTTCCACTATTTTTGCAATAATGAAATTGTTCTCACGACATGGCATGAATAATACTGTAGTTCCTAAAACTTTATGAAACTATTTCAACTCTCCTGTGTTTATTAATTTTTGACTAGTGACTGCCGGCAAGAAATAAGTGATTTTTTTTTCATATGGGCGGTTACATAAATGATCCTGGCAACAATAGTGTAGCAATACATGTTTTAGAGAATGTGCAAAACAATGCCCCATACCTGGTCAATGCCCAAAATCAAATATGAAATCTGTTATGCAAGTTTTGGCAAAACTTCTGCAAATCCAAGATGTTTAGGGCTGAGCCCCCTAATTTTGTCCGTTGCAACAGCACCGTTTTATTGGAACACAATTTCAAGGCAGAAAGGGAGTGTTAAACAAAAATTTATTTTGTGCACTTTCAGTTTTATTAGTATTTTGTTACACGCATAAGCAGATTTATTAAATGGCTCATTTTCCAATATAATTGCTTGTGCAAAGAGAGGGAATAGGGCAATTGGAAATGAGAAGTGTTGACAGTTTTTCATGTAACATTTACATACAACGCAGCTACATTATTAAATTATGTATTTTTATTTTTATTGCGCAAAGGAGTGGTAAGGTGGTTAGAAAAAACATGTGGTGAACTGTTGGCAGTGNTTATGTATTTTTATTTTTATTGCGCAAAGGAGTGGTAAGGTGGTTAGAAAAAACATGTGGTGAACTGTTGGCAGTGTCATAAGCTGTTAACAGACAACAGTGACAATATTAAAGCACGTGAAAAAACACAGCAAATTATAATTAAGACACATNTCATAAGCTGTTAACAGACAACAGTGACAATATTAAAGCACGTGAAAAAACACAGCAAATTATAATTAAGACACATTGTAATTATTTAAAAGAATACTCTACTTCTTCTGGAAAACATTTGCAATGGATGCTTGTTTCTTTTTTGGGAACTGCTGTCAATTAAATAGTTCCTGACTCTGTGCCACTAGCTCAAAATATTGGCGCTCACAATTTAGTCAAGCGTGAAATAGTTTCATAGGATGTCTACTATGTTGAGGACATTCACTTGTCAGTTTTGTGGATTGGTAAGTATGGTTGTTGACATGCCATTCCATGCTGCCATGCTATTGCAGATTGCGACCACATGCCTGTAGTCATATCCTGGGTAATGTTGTAATTTTACATTAATATGATGGCCTGCCACTTGCTTCCACTCATGTTGTCACAATCGGAACCCGTTCAGAAAGATAGCGTAAGTTGTCTAAAACTGTAGCATAATAAATAAAAAAAATTACCAAAAGTTTAAATTCAAGTGAATAGCAATAATCAGATCATCAGTAAATAGAAATCCAAAAAAAGCTAAGCAAAATCCAAATCAAGAAAAGCAAAAAATCTGAGTTAATGTATCACTAGACAGTCAAAAATGTACATAACAAGCAAAACTCCTCGCAAATAACAGGAGNAAAAAATCTGAGTTAATGTATCACTAGACAGTCAAAAATGTACATAACAAGCAAAACTCCTCGCAAATAACAGGAGCAAGATAGGTGAATAGGTGGGGAAGAAAGGGTGAGAAGAGGTGGACTTATTTTTTCTTTGCCATTTACGGCTCACATTAGCGTCAACGTTTGGTGGTGGTGTTGCCATTGGCAGGGTGTGTGGAATGAGCCATGCGGTGCATGCATATATCTTGGCAGACAAGTACAGTGCAGAAATGGGAACTGCACCAGCGGAGGATGTGTGCTTTATGAAGCAGCTGGTATGGTTGTGACCCTGCTCATGTACAGCCTGAGTGCACAAGGATAGTGACCAGGGATTTGCAAAACTTCATTTTTCAGGTTCGAACCAAGCTCAGACTAATGGCAATGGAAATCCTCAAACTTGACCTCAAACCAAACTTTTACGAATAAATATAGCTGCATGTTAATTCTAATACAAAAAATCGTTTTGAAAATTTACTCACACTTATTTGAATTGAATCTTAAACATGTGAGTTAAGGTTACAAGTAGGTCGCTAGGCTACCAAAACAAATATGAAAGGAAAGGAATTCAAGTACTCTCAGTCTAGTACTTGAGGACAAGGAGGACAACACATTTTTCATGTGGTTGCGCGATCGTGACGTTTCGTTGGCTAGGCCAGCTACAACAAGCTGCGAGTTGTCTTAAGTTTGCCTATACAGCTAACTTCTGATTTTCCAGGGTAATAAGGGTTCACGAATAACAGANGCTGCGAGTTGTCTTAAGTTTGCCTATACAGCTAACTTCTGATTTTCCAGGGTAATAAGGGTTCACGAATAACAGATATTCACGGTTAAAGTAAGAGAGGGAGGGGGTTTATTTAGACTTGCATACTGGTGCACACAGGTTATGTAAACAAATAATAAATAATATCGTCGTATAAGAATTCAGTTTTTTGATAGTCATAATGTGGCAACGTCATAAATTATATTATTATCACACAAAATCGTGTATCGGCTAATGCGTGAAAGATTGCAAGAAAATTTCACTTTGGCTATTTTGACAGCTTTCATTTGCACAACAGACATCGAAGAAATATGCAGGGAAAGGAAGGAGATCGTAGACAAAATGTTTATGTATTATATATTGTTATAAAACAGCTGTTATTAGTGTAACAAATTAAACTTCGTTATAGGACAAAGTGTATGTGTTTAAATGAAATGGAACATTGTATGCGATAGTTTAGCTTTGGTTTGTCTCGTCTTCACAGGTTGTAGCTAGTGATTGCTAATGTCGCCACGTGCATGCTTCATATTAATTGAAGAGGCTGCACATCTGTCGCAGAGTATTTTTTAAATATTTCTACACTAATTTGACGTAATATATTTCAAACCAGAGTTGTTTTCAGACAGCACGAGATGAAAAATTTACTTTTAAAAGAATGTGATAGATACACTTTTTGACACAGCAGTGAAATAGGCAACCATGCTGTCATCTGTTGGCCAGTGTGCATGGCTTGCTTCTGAAACCATGCTCCCATGAAATTACTAGTTTTTCATGTGTAATACGCAAATATACAAACAAATTCTCATAGCTAAAAATTTTCAGCAAGGTCTATAAATATTTTAATGTAATATATTTCCTTGTGAAGCGATTCTGCTTGCTGGTAATTTGGTTTCTGCCTGTAATCGTTAAGCCTTTCTGAGGCCGGCTCACCATTTTTTTTTGTCCCATCTCCCCTCCCACTTCAGCAACAAAGCAAAAATTTGTTATTTTTATATACCACGCGTTTGACGAGCAGATGCTAGTTTTAATCGTGAAATACTTTATTATTATGAATGAAAGTGTGCTGTCTGACAATTTCCCCGAATTCCTAATACTTCCAAGTTTCATATATATTCACTGTTAAAAACATGTGTAAATATAGTTATAAAACACACTTAAAATTAAAATAAACCAGTTCCGCATCACTTGACTGCTGCCTGGAAATTAACAGTGCGCATGTGTTATTAATAGCAGCGGCGCGCAACTTGCGGCAGCTGTTCAATATTTGAATTTGAATTGGTGGCTCCACGGTTAAGCCGCCCCCGGTAAAACGGGAGTTGACTGTACTCAAATTTAAATTGAATTTCAAATTTTAAAAAAATAAAGGGAGAGAATACATTAAAAACTGTGTACGCCTAATACTAATTAAAGAATTTTCAGTTTTATCTTTACAAATTTTTAACAACTTGTACTGTCGTGGCAATTCTCTTAATACAAGCAGCTTGTTTTCGGTGTACATCCATTCATAATGAACTGAATCTTGTATATAGTTTTAATTTTCAGGAATATTGGGATCATACTGTATTCTATATTCTACTACAATACAGTAGTCCTATATAAAACATTTTGGTATACATGTGTTAGGTTATGTAACAGTTGTAAACTATGCACAGTATCTATAGATAGTTTGCGTGCCCACTATACCTCAAGTGCTTTAAGTACTGTATTAATAGACACAGTGTAACAATTTTCTGTCTTTTCATTTCACTACCCGTTAACATCTGCGAAATAGCTATGGAGTGCAGTATTGCCAACTCAGTGGATTTTTCACCAGATTTGGTGAGTTTCAAATCTACCAAGTGGGCAAAATTGTTATGTAGTGTTCAGTGGATAATATAGTGTTTTCTGAAAGGAAAAATATTTGATATTGACAGAAGTGTCCAAATATTTGATTGAAATATGCATTTTAGAAATAATGATTATTATTTTTTAAATACCTTTATACTGTAGTTGACTAGTCGTTAACTAAGAATTGGTGGCTTAACTTTGAAATATCCCAGAATGTACTGTGATAATTGGGCACCATGAAATGTTACAGATCTCTTACTGAAGGAGAAACATTCTCTTCAAAGTCTCCAGTTGAACTGTTGAAATGGATGTTGATACAGAATCATTTTTGATGACTTCTAATCAGTACACTTAAATCTAGTTATTTACTTTAATAATTCAGTGAATTTATTAATATTCAATTGTTTACTTTCATTTGCAATAATTGAAAAATGTTACACTAAAATAACTGAAAATAATTTATTTTTTTTTGTGGAGAAACTGCAGTTGGATGCTAGAAAAACGAAAGTTACATACATAAGGTATACATTAAAGAAAATTTTAATGTGTAAATAAAATTAGTTAAAAAAAATGTTTATTATTATTTTAAGTTTAATGAAAAGTATGGGTATAGGTATTGTTTTCATTTTTTAAAGGATAGTGTAGATTTTTTATAATATAGTTGATTCTGATGAATTTTTGCTTGTTGTGATGTGGAATTCTTTATTTCATTGTTGGCAACACTGATGGCAGGGCACGTTTCTGTTATCAACGAGGACAAAAATCTTAATTTATGACATTAGTGTGGAATCATAACTTAATGTTTTTGGTAACATGATTATTTGTATCCCTAAAAGTTGCGATGTAAAGATTCATTAAATTGAAACAAAAACCCATTGTATTTCATATGCTTATGCCAGAACCAAAAGAGGTGTTTGTTAATGTGAAGTTCATCTAAGTTGTGGTTTATTAGAATTATATATTTTAATGTATAAAAGTATGTACGTTAAGTAAGATTATACAGCTTACTGCTTACCATAGTAAAATAATACTGTAATATGTCTTGAATAAAAGTTACAGAATAGTGCATAGCCAACTTGCGAAATGTAAATACACATCATAGTACCACAGTTTGCATCAAGTTGGCGTGTGGAGTAGGCCTATGTAGAAGTGGACAGCTGGCTGTTGGACAACAACAATTTATATTAGAGAAAATGTTCATAAGTAATTTCTGCATTCATATTTTTACAACTTAAGTTGATTTTGTGATAAGTGTGGTGCATCACCTTGAAAGTGGTTACTACCTCGAACTTCAGTTACAGCACAAACCGGAACTGAACACTTTTTAAGTTCAGTCTGAGTTCAAATTTTTGAACTTTCTTACATCCATACTAGCAATCCTATAACCACTAACCATTTTTTGATGTTGCAGGCTTGCTACTGTGTTTTCCATTGATTTTCTTCACAATTTTTTGGTTTTCATAATTTTGGATCATAATTTTTTTAATATTTTTTCAATATTTTTTCAAGGTTTTTCAAAATCTGCCCATACAAACAAGGTGTCTATAGGTACAGAAGACCTTGTCCTCAAAACACAATAAAATCAAAGAAAGTTACGCTTTGTTTATTTTAATTAAATTTTTACTTCTGATTACACAGCACAATCTCTTAATTTTAAAACATTTCTATGTATTTAATAGTGTAATTAAATATTTTTTTAAAATTTAGTTATTACTTGTTAATAATGAAGCAAAAATATTGACCTAAAATTTTGTAGTTAATTTAATTCTGACAACTCAAATTTTTTAAGATAAATATTATAAATAAACATAGTCTTACATTTTGAGCCTTACATTTGGATATACATCACTAGTACTTGAGTGTTGTTACCTTTGCCACATACTGCCAGTAACGCAAGGTGGTCCAGTACTGATAACTGCCAGTAACACAAGGTGGTCCAGCACTGATAACTGCCAGTAACGCAAGGTGGTCCACCACTGATAACTACCAGTAACGCAAGGTGGTCCAGCACTGATAACTACTAGTAACGCAAGGTGGTCCAGCACTGATAACTGCCAGTAAGGGCTACAATTCTTTAAGTATAGTTTTCACATATTTTGTTTCAAACGGTTAAAAATGTTCCTAACGTTTTTGAGGGAAAAGCTATTAAAATATAGAGTGCAATACATTTTTTTATAATATGTACTATTTAAGTATGGAATTACGTAGACAATTATGACTTGAGTGCAATGGACATATACACTCCCAGAATCACTTCACTTAACAAAGACAAAAATGATTGAAAAAGCAAGAACATTGTGGTATGAGTCCTGCTGTACTGCAACTTGTATATTGCAGAAGAAAGGTAATTGTATTAGGGGGGCCAAGCATGTGAAAATCATTCTTCCCCTTTGCTGCTGGAAATCATCCCCTTTCCCTCCGTTTGTTGGGACTGGTATCGCAACTGATGTTGCACTGGTGATGACAGCACTTAATTACTTCCTGATGGCCCGGTGATTAACCACTGAATTATTCTGGACACTTCTGCCAAGATGCTGTCCAGATCTTACCTGTACTGTATTTAAATGAATGCTGGACACACTTGAAAATAAGACAACCGTCAACTTTTGTAATTTGACTCTAGGGGAAGGTTATAATTTCCTTACAATTATTTTGATGTGTATTTTAACGTAATATCGTGGAACCTCTATCCATACACGTGGACATACAATGGATGTGGACTGTACGTATAGATCAACCAAAAACAAAATTAACCATATTAAACTTTATGGTGTATTTAGGCCTGTATTTGTTGTATCAAGTTTAACGAATAGAATTTTTAAAAGCACAATATGCAACAGGAACCAATGGTATCCACTAGAATACAAGCCAACAGGCCATTTTACATCTGAAACCAACCTAATCCACTAGAAGTTGTACCCCAATAGAAAATCATTAAAACCAATGGTTCCAGTGTTTTCTGACAGGAACCAATAGAAGCCACAGAATTATTCTCTGTCCTCTAAATATGTATAAAACAGAAACCACTGGAATTTGTTAAAAGGTAATAGGTCACCAATGGTAAACAGAAACCAACAAAAACTACAATACAATGATAATTTCTTACAACAGAAACCACTGAAATTTCTGTTTGATTTTGTTGGTTTCTGTTGTAAATTTTTGGTAGGGCTGCTGTGTATGATGCTACTGAAGAAAGTTGCAGAGTTGTAGGTACAGTCTCAGGGCGCCAGAGTTGTGACATCGCCACATTGCAAGTCTGTTGACGCCAATAACACTGTCTTCTGCTCTATTGTTGGCCACGTGGAGACTCCAGGTAGTGGATGGTCCCTCAGTCAAGTGACTTTTACATCATTGTAGCAGCACTTGAGGCCCTTACAGTATCTGTACATCAGTGGGATTTAATACTATTATCTATTGTTTGCCAAAAATGTTAATGGAACACTTCAAATGCATTGGGGAAATAATCTTGCCCAGCAGTTTTCTCTATACCTCGGCGTGAGTTTGTCAAGTTTCAGCAAAAAATTATTTCCAAGTGCTAGAAGCTGTTTTAGTATCTCGTAATGGAGCAACTCATGTTCAGTTACCCACAACAAAGCCCACTCAGCATGTGGTTGACTGAAAATCACTTATAAATGCACACCAACAATCATCAGTCATTTATATCCAGCTCTCCCGCACCACTTGTAAACTCAGGGATGGTGAACAACATTGGCAGTATCAGTGCTCAAGTTTCTAGCCTTGCCCACTAAGGAGCGATATGTAGTGAAGTCATGCACTCTGTGCTTAAATAACTTGCAATCATCTCACCAATTCAAGAGTATGTACCTCAAACGGAAGTTTTAGTGTTTGTTGGGCCTCACATCATACCTCAGTTCATTTTCTGGTCACTCACTATCACCACTAAGAGATAATATGTTGCACGCATCGCATGTGCCCCAACAATTGTCCCATTCAATGGGTCCCCCCCCCCCTCCNGTACTGGTAATTCTTCTACAGTGCTGTTGTCATAATGAAAACCCCAAATGCTGAGGGAGGCACTCAAGACTGCCAGAGCCCTCTTGGACTGGTTTGACACAAAACCTCACTTTCTGTGTATGTACACTCCCAGATGCCTGTGCAGGTAGCTAAAAGAGTGGTAGAGTGCATAATCACTCCAGTTGCTGCAGATAGCTCTCGACTGGCATTGACAGATTTTGTACTGCCCAAAATTACTACCTCTTTGCATACAACTCCCCTCGATTTTGGTGCACTACTGAAAAATGGAACTAGAACACCTTGACAGTAGCATCGCAAGAGATCCAAATTTTATTCAAATGCATTACATACAGTAATGTATTTGATTTACATTACATACAGTAATGTATTTGATTTCATGTAAACGAACATAGAGGTGACGAATATCGTCCTGCGGAATGGAATTCCACGCACATCGCGCTTGATGGCTCAGTTGGGCAAGACTCGTCAGTGATCCAGGAGATCGAGCCAAACAACATCCAACACAATCCCACACATGTATGGGGGAAAGATCTGGTGATCGGGCTGGCCAAGGAAGTTGAAGAGCATGTTAGGTTGCATGAGCAGAATGTCGACAGGCATTTCCTGCTGAAATAGCCCATCACCCTACCTCTGCAAAAATGATAACAGAATGGGTTGGATGATGTTCTGGTTGTACCATGCGCTGGTAAATGTTCCCTGTATTAACACCAGAGGCGAACAACGATCGTAGCATATAGCTCCCCAACCCATTATCCCAGGAGTTGATCCTGGGTGTCGCTGCAGTATACACTGTGGAAGATGCTGCTCATCAAGCCGATGCCAAATACGCACTTGACCATCATTAGCCCCAAATCAGAGCTCGGACTAATCACTGAAAACAACGCTTTGCCATTCTTCCCTCCAGGGTCTCCTTTCTCGACACCACTGGAGGTGGGCTGCATGATGCTGAGGTGAGAGAGAGAGTCAGGCTGATGGCATTTGTGATGGTAGACCAGCTTTACATAAACAATTGCAGATGGTCCTTGCAGACACTCCTTGTTCATTATGTCTAATCTTTTCTGTGGTCGCTGTACGATCCGTTATGGTTGCTCATACAATGTGATAGTCTTGGCATGCATCTGTAAGTCACTGACTTTTCGAAGCAAGTTTACGAGTATGTGTAGCTTCCTCTGATCAACGGCGCCAACATCGATGTACTGTTGGCACTTCTCGTCCAACATGCTCTGCAAGGATGGTGCCATTATGGCTGATATGGCCATCCAGCTTCCAGGAGTTCCACTGTTCGACCCCGTCCAAACACTGATAACTGTACCAATGGGGCTCGCCTTCGCCGTCTTGGCATGCTATCAATGTCTCCAAACGACATCTGGAGTACAGTGAAGCCCTTGCAACTACACGCTTCTCCTGATGCTCAACTGGTTAAGTCTGTGTACTTTGTCTGTTCCACTTCAATTCCGCAGTCTTCCCAAGTGCTGCACTTACGATCACTTAATGTGCTGTCATCTAGTAATGTTTTATGCTAATTTGGTCGCTATCAATCACTTCCATCAATTGTGTTATTTTTCCCTTTTCCAATAGTGTTCCAGTAGTTGGTGTCATCTAACACTCATTCATCTCGTTGATCCCCACTGTGGTGTTCCAGGAAAGGTTTCCATTCTGATTGGTGCTGACCTTTCCCTTGTGTGCTTAGTGAACAGACTCTTCAACAAGAGGAAAACCTACTTGTGGCTATTTCCACAGTTTTGGTTGGATAATAATGGGCAAAGTTCCTTCTCTTGTCTCCACAGCAGTGTTTCTCTGTTCACTCTTGACCACGTTGTTCGCCAGTTTTGGGAAATTGAAGAAATTTTGTTGCATCCCCCTCAGAACCCTGATGATCTTCGGTGTGAAGAAATCTTTGCAAGTATGTGTCACAGAGATGAAACTGGTCGTTGCAGTGTGGCCTTGCCTTTCAAGGACCCCAACCCAACCTTTGTGAATCCCATGTACATGTTGCTCATCACTTTCACACTCTGGAACACAGATTGCTCAGCGATCTTTCTCTGCAGATATTATATGTATTATTTATGGACGATTATGTCAAACAGAGTCGCGTGTCTTTGGTTCCAAAGTCTCAGTTGAGTGTAGTCTCCTAACCACATTCCACATCATGCTGTACATAAACTCGACAGTACAACTACAAAGTTAAGAGTCCAACATGTTCTACAATTCAGTATGACCACCCAGTTTCCGGGATTTCCACTATTTGACCCCGTTCAAACGCAGTTAACTGTGCGAAGGGCTCGCCTTTGCCGTCCTGGCATGCTAACAATGTCCAAACGATCTCCGTAGTACAGTGAAGACCTTGCAACTTCTCCAGATGCTTCTCCCGATGCTTCTCTGTTGACAGCAGTGGGCTTACTTTGAATGACAGGTTGTTCAGTGGACTAAACTATAAAAAATGTTATCGATATACTGCTTGGCTTTAGATTTCATTCCATTGCCATTACTGCAGATTTACAACAAATATATAAACCAATTCTAGTTCATGAAGAGGATCATGATTGCCAGTGCGTGCTTTGGAGACCATCCCTCCATATTATTTGTGATTTTGACTGAATACAGTCACATTTGGGGTGTCCTCTATTTCACACAAGGTCATTAATGTATTGCAGTAGTTGGCAACAGATGGGAGTGATCACTTCCCAAAGCATCTGCAGTGCTTATGCTAGACACACATGTTGACAATGTTGTGTCGGGAGATACTAGTACAGAAGAAAATCTTGATTTTCAGAAGGAATTCATTTACTTGGCCGAGGCTGGTGGATTTCATTTACAAAAGTTAGCTAGCAATGAGCTTGGCCTTCTTGCATGTCATCCATTAGAAATTGTTAGACCAATATGCCCCTTTCTTTGGACAATGTAGATGAGTTGCCTACCATACAGATATTGGGACTGCACTGGCATGTGGCTATGGACACTTTCTCTTATACTGCCTAGTGTTATGAAGTGATAAGACCTTAGCTGGACGGCCTGCCTGATCACACCTTCAAACATTGAACCAGGGCACGAGCGTGATTGCAATAACACCTTGCGGAAGACAGTTGCAGAAACCCCCTCCACCGGCCAGTAAACGGGACCGAAAATATTAAACAACGCGCCCAATATAGGCCAGTGTTAACACCGGGAACGGCGTCTTTTGCCGTCGGGCCACTATAACGAGAAGACCACTGAAGATGGGTGTGTCCGGCCATCGTTAACCGCCTCCTAGAATCAGCCTCCGGCAACATGAACAAGGTGGGGACTTTCCAATTGGATTGCAATAGTAATGGCGTGAGGTAATAATACTTAATACAATTAATGAGAATCTTGGTGTTCCATTTAATCTCCCCCGATCAGTAGTTATGTAAATAGTTATTGTATAATTCATAATTCTTATGTTCAATAAATTCCATCTTATATTGCTGTGCTCTACCTAATCATGACTCATTATTTAGCTACCCCCATAACCTCTTTCAGGTATGAATTGACTTAAAAGTAAATTCATAACACTAGCCTCTTTCACCCACTCCTTACAAATTGAGTATTCTGTCAGCTCTCGCTTGGATCTTTGACCCTCATAGGTTGGTTGTCCCCCATTGTGTTATTTTCCAAGTTTCTGTTACAGCATTTGTGAACTTTGAATCTGGACTGGGATGCTGATGTGTTGTGTGAATGGGAATAGTTTCAGGCTGGACTTTCAATATCCCTCGGTTTTTCCTGGGCATGAAGATGGAGCTAATATCTAGCTGCATGACTTCTGTGATAGCTCTGAGAGAGGTTATGCATTTGTGGTACACCTACGCGCCATCTATCTGGATGGAAAAATCCCATTTCACCACATTATCGACAAATCTATGTTTGCTCAATTATAGAGGGTTTCTCTGCCATGACTACTACAGCTTCTACAGAAAGCATTGCACAAGATAATACAGAAACTCCAGAATGGGTTCTCTATCGAGAAAGTTTATGCATGGATAAACTCAGCTGTGACTCTGCCTCACCCCATTGCTGGAAAACCTTGCTCTGTGGCTCTATGGAATTATGTGCCTTCCGATAAAATCCCAGTGCATGGTACCTAACATGGCCTATGTCCGTGTTCCTTAAAAATCACTGTGTTGAACATCTGGGGCTGCAAGAGCCAGCTGAGCAATGACTTTCCCCTCCCTCTGCTGTGGAACTGATAACAAGAGAGGAACAGAAGACTAATTTGCTTTATGCAGCTGTTGAAATCTGTCTTTTCCATGGTCTGCTGAAAAGGTATTTGAACTTAAAAGAAGTGCAACGAATTACTGCTTTTTGTATGAGGTTTTGACAGAACTGTTGTTCCGACTAAAAATCTATTGCACCCTTCATCTCAGTGGAGTTGTCAATGGTCCTGCAGGTACTTTTCAGATCTACTCAGTATGCTTCCTTTGGCGATGTAGCTAACTCCCTTTGTTTACTCCTGTCTTCTCATGGTGTGTCGATTGCATTAGTCAGACTTGTTCTTTGGTGGAAAATATTCTGTTCTTCTGCCACAGAATTGCCGCCTCGCTGAGTTGCTCATATATCAGACTCATTGAGAATTCCAACATCCAGGATCACGTACTCTCCAGTTCTTGCTCTTGAAAGAGTTCTGTTTAATTTCTGCTTGAAACTTGATTCATTACAGACTCAGTAATTTTATAAAATGCTTGAGGGCTCAGCCTAAAACTACCACCAAATTGATGGATAGCCTTTCTGTCAGTAGAAGGTGTGAAGCCAAACCTTCTTACACACTGGATTTGATTACGGAGGCCCCTATATAGATTGCCAAGGCTAGACAGAGAAAACCTCGTGTACTACAAGCGTACATCTGCCAGTTTGTTTCACCATCTATGCAGTTCACCTAGAACTTGCATCCGATCTTTTTACTGGGGCCTTTCGTAGGGTTGTCTCTCATCGTGGTAATATTGTGTCCATCTTTACATTGACTGCACAGTATCAATTTTGTTGGAGTTAGCCATCACTTGTTTGAGCTACAGGAATTCCAGACACATTCAGAGACAGTACAATCGTTTGTGGACCAGTTGGCTGAGCATAAAGTGTCTTGTTACATTAATCCACCTTCTGTTCTCACTTTCGTGGATTTGGGAAGCTGGAATTAAATTTTCTAAGTCCCTGCTTATCAAGACTTTTGACTCTCAGCTGCTCACCTACTAAGAGCTGTATACTGTACTGACTCAAATCGAGGCATCATCGAACTCTCTGCCCTTATGCACTTTGCCGAGTGACCCAACCGAGCTAGCAGCTCTTACTCCAAGCCTTCAAATCCTTGTCGATTAAAATATGTCCCAGACTCCCATGAATCGACTTACTCGCTGAACCTTGCTGCAAAAAACAACCAATACTTCTGAAAGCGGTGTCATCTTAACTATCTCCACCAGCTGCAGTCCAAAAATAAATAAACACAGAAGAAGGATAGCCTTGACGAAGGAATGTCCGTTCTAATCAATGACCCATGTCTGACCCCTTTACGATGGTGCTTGGGGCAAGTGGTGCATACTTGTCCAAGTGGTGATGGTTTGTTGCATATGGTGAAAGTCCAAAATCAACAGGAAATTATCACCCAACCTATGGTGAAACAGAGTCTGCGCACCTCTCTGTAATATTGTAATAGTTATTTCAAGGTGGGGGCCCTTCCTTCTGGGACTGTTGTACATGTGTAAATATTGAAATTGTGGTATAAATAGTGTGATTGGTAACATTTGTATGTTTGAATCTCTCGCCTTTAGACTTGCTGCTGTTGATGGTGTCACTGAAGAAGGCCTCGTGGGAATTTGTCACGGTTTTGTCAATTCCAATAATTTGCCATGGTTTTATCAGTTCCGCTCATTATGTCACCGAGGTGGTGAGTTTCGATTGTGTTGTTCTCGTTTTGTTACAGTCCACCAAGCCAAAACACCTGTATTTACTTACCAACCAACCTACACAATTGTTTACTACTAGTCAAAATACAACTCGAAGAAGGGGGTATCCAAACGATAAAAAGGGAAGGAGAGGTATCTAATGATAGAGATAAAAGATAGGAGTGGTGATGATTGCGCTTCAGTGGTGGATCATCTTCTCGTCTGGTGAAGTGACTGTGGAGTCTACCTGTATTTAAATCCCTGGTCAATCGGACAACATTGATGAGCACAATTCCCCGCTGCCACATTGGCAACCAAAGGAAAACCGTGTGGCACATGTCTTCTATCCACCGAATCTTGATCTGTTAGGGACAGAAAAACCTACTTTGATATTACAAGAGTGGGAATATAAGGGAAACTGCAAACTGTGCGTCGGAGACCTTCTCGACCACTTACCCTGGCAAGCCCCTCCCCCATTTCCACCTTCCAACGTACCACCTTACCATTGTAATGCTCATCATTCAGCCTTATTTACGTAAAGGGGACCGAGAAACGGAAGAGCACAGCAAAGTGTACAAGTCAAAGGTGCAAGGTAGTCTGCACCAAAGATGTTAACTGAGGATGCCCATTGACAGACCATGATGTGACATCACATGCATTCTATTTACATGTGTTCCCTCCATTTCCCCCGCAGTCATTGTAGGTTTCCATTACGTCATTTTGTATTTTTGTTTGTTCCTTGTAATTAAGACAAACAAAATAATTATTGTATATACCTTTTCTAGGTCACTGCTGCCTTGGCTTTGATTAATTGAAATAACAAGATTGCTGATTCTAATATTTTTGATCAATATGCCAATAGAATGTTTAATTTCTACATAAATTATTTTCTGTTTTCTTGAATGTATTGTTTTTTTTTTTTTAGTAGATGTAAATGGAGTATACTAGCTCAATTTTATGTACGAAAAAAAAATCACATATTTTATTATCAAAATCATTAAATTTTTCATTAAAATCAATCATTAAAATCATTTATTTTAACAAAAATAAAAAAAATTGTGCCACTTTTTATTTTATCTTATTTTAAAAAATTCTGAAAGGGAAAAATGGTTCAAGTAGCACAAAAAAAAAACCTGTTTTGCCCAAAAATTAATGAAATTATCCTTAAAAAAGTGAGCCAGTAGCCCCCTCTAAATAAATTTGAACTAAAATTACCATTTCACCTTACATTTTTGTATAAAAATCACACTTATGGAAAGTGTTTGCGGCCACTAGCTCACTTAAAAAAGTCAATTTTTTTCAATTTTTCACTCATTTTTTCTTAAGTGTTCACTGGCCCACTTTATTAACAATTACGGGTTGAGGGGGGGGGGGNCTTAACCAATAAAACAAAAAAACTATATATTAAAAAACTACTGGGAACAAAGAGGTTTTATATTACTAGACCAATTATTTTTCCCAAAGTAAGTAGTACAATAGAAAAAAAAAAACAAGAGGGACGAAATTGCATAACAGTACCAAAAGAATAATTGAATAACTAATAATGGATCTTTCAGCAATTGTAGTCCAAATTGCTATAAAATTAACAAGATATTTAAACAATAATTGTTAAACTAGTTACATTACAGAGTTTTCCAAAAAATATTATTAAAATAAATATTAATAGTTTTATAACAAAATAATTTTATGTCATGTCGAAATTTAAATTTATCAATTTTTGCTTTGCTGTTGAATTCCATATATAAATCAATTATGAATTAAAAGTCATTATAATTAATTTTATTATAGTTTGGTAAAATCACTTTAAACTTGTTATATAATTCAACACAAATTTTGTAATAATTAATAGTACATACAAAATTAATATTTGTAATCAATAACATAAACACAAATTGAAAGAAAAAATTTTGTTAATATTGTTAAGTTTTTTAAAATTTGGGTTTTGATTCATTTTAATATAAATAACTTACTTCGAAAAATATTCTTTTATTCGGATGAAAAGTTTATGAATATATCTAAGTATATATAAGACTATCAATACATTTTGCTGATTCATCAACTTTTTCCATTTAATAATATAAATAATTATAAATCTTCTGTAATATTTTCTTTCAACTGATCAAGATTTCTTTGACTAATCAATACAACATTATATATACTATGATTAGAAACATTTTTATTAAAATCAACACTAATTTTAACTTCTTTTTTTTATCTGTAACCAAAATGAAAAATTTCGTTTCCTCCTTTTATAACATAAATATTTCTCACATCACAATGATCAAACATGAAAGCATGAACATACTGTTCATCGTGATATTTTCTATTACTTTGAAAACCAACTATTACATAATCAGGAATATAAAATTGTAGATTATTAAATCGATCCTTTATATCAAAATGAAATTATTCCGTATCTTGAAGAACAGCTTTCTCTACATATTCCCAATAATTAAAGCTAATATGTGTCATTGGATTATTATACATTTTTTATTTTTATAGAAGTAGTTGCATTTCCTTCGTATTCTACAATTGGCCACATAATATCTAATATTTGAATAACAATTTTTCTTGGATCAGCCTAACTTTTATCAACTGTTCGATCAGCTTTTTTTTTAGTTTGATATACAAATAAATAATTATTATCAGATGAATTCCTAAAAAATGTTATCTTATAACCACATTTGAAATAAATTTTATGATTATCTCTAAGAAAACTGAACAAATATTTCCACGGATAAATAATCTCATTTGGTTTATCTGAATGAAAAGATTTTACTGGATATTTATTATCAACACTTTTCATTTCTACATACTATTTTTCTGTTGGTGAGCTTGTAATGACACAGTATTCTTAACTTTCGGGACACGTGTTTCAATTTAATTCGTTTTTCTTTAGCTTTGGAAAGCTTCGTAATAATTTTTATCGGGTTTGAAGTTTAAAACCATGGTGGCTCGTTTCCCACGATAGTTTGTTATCCGGCAGACGTGTGCTATTGTAGGTTATCGGGCGGACGTTTGCTATTTACGTTTATCAGGAGTCCGGTTGTCGTTTCGTTTCGAACATCGTAGTTTTCAGTTTTTTTTTAAGCGTCAGCATTATTTACCTTTTTTCAGAATGCGTCTACAAGTTTTGTTGTACGAGAAGTCCGTTTATGTTGACGGCGCAGTCTTGGTTTCGATAAGGTGCGGAGCAGTGTCGATAACATGTTGAGAGCGTGCGTGGCCAGGCCCTTATCTCCGGAGAAGGAAGGGGGGGTGATATGCCGCACAAAAGACGCGTGTGTCTCTGTCGCCCTTAACCACACTTCAGAGTCAGTCGGCGGTGAGAGAAGTCACTTCAGGTCAAGCTTCACTTCAAGTCAGTCGCCCTTCAGGGCAGTGGTACAATGCTCTCCTAGGCCACGTCCGGCATGACGAGAACCACCACATTTGCAACTAGACTTTATTTTATTTATCCGCCGATGTGGGAGGTAGCAGCAGTTATTATTTCTTCGGGCCAGTTTTTATAACAAGGAATAATTTGTAAACGACTGTGGCGCTGTTTCTGCACTTGTATGGTTATATGTGAACGTTCGTACTCTGCATACTGGAACTTCGTATGTGAACTGTGAAACTTCAATGATAAATAAAGTATAGAACAAAATACTCTGGAACTTGAACTTCTTTCTTAATTAATCGGCGTCCATTTTACTGAGTCTCGTGTTCCACCTTTGAGCTAGCAGTGGCAACGTAACATCGGCGGCAGTGTAAATAGCGCCCAACATTGCAAGCTAACCAATGGGTGCATCATAGTTGTTAATCCAGGATTATCAATTGCTGCAATTTTTGGCCATATTTTGAAATTTATACTCAAGAAAATGGAAATGGGAAAAAATTCGAAGTTACATCAATATTATATTCTCTAGCAAAACAACCAACACTATCTCTCTTTCATAATGTAAATAGTTCTTTAATATATGCATTATTTGAGAAAGAAAATCCACCAGTAATATTAATACCAAACTAGATTATTTTATTATAAATATTTAAATTCTTCTTAGTTTAATCTGTCTAAGGCAATGTTTGTCTCTAAAAACTTTCGATAGTTTTATAACCAATTGAGGTAGTAAAAAATTACTATCAATAAATAAAAAAAATGATATCCCAGAAAAGTAAATATCGAGTATTAAATTACTCATCGAAAAATACAGAAATTATAAAAAGTGCATGAGGTCGAGCATGATAAAAATAAAAATAAGGAATAGCTCTTAGTTCATGAATTATGAAGTAGCTGAAGAAAATAAAAAATTAATAGCAAGTTTAGTTCCCGTTGCCGTAAAAAATTTAAAATATCCACCAAAACCAGAAGAAACTTCATTCGAAAAAAAATGTATTTAATGATGACCAACACAACCAAAATGTTTCTTCTATATTTGGGATTGAGCCATTAGCAATTAACCTGGGTAGAGATATTTCTCAAAATATTAATGTTATTAATGAAAATATGGGTTGAGAGGAGACCACCATCGTTTATATAATGCGATACACAAGTACATGGTATAAATAATAATTTATTATTTTTTAACAATAAAGAGTATGATTTAACAAAAGGACTTTCTAATTTGTTAACAAAACATTAACACAAGGACATTAAAAATAAATAATCCAATGTAGACTATGACCATCATCTCGCTCACAACCAAACAGATTATAGTAACAAAGAAAACCAAAATCTGGCAAAAAAATAAAACAATGTAGTTATATTCCAAAACAATTTATATTATTCGTGATGAATGAAATGCTGGAAATAAAAATTACCATAATGGAAAACTATTATGAATATGTTAAATAATAATTTTTCTGTTTTTGTTGTTAGAAATGCTAAAGGAATTCCGTATATAATTCGTGTTTTAAATGTTATTCCTTATTCTTTTTGGAATACTGAACATCATGAAAAAAGAATAATAAACTGGTCATTTAAACATTTAAATTTACCAGAAATGCATCTACCTGGCTATAATTATCGTGGTAATTTACAAAATTAGATGAAAGATTAGAAAGAGGTGATAAAAGAATTAATAAACTTGATGAAGCTTGTAAAAACCACTATATTGCTTATATATATATAATAAAGATTTAAATCTTGATATGAAGCTGATGGAGTTAAAAAGAAGCTAAAATTTTATGTTAGGTAAAGAAACTCCAATGGGTGAAAAAATTGTATCTACATTTGTTTCTGGAAGTATGTTTAGTAAAAGACAATTAGGTTGGGAAATTAAAACTCGTTAATATGAACAAGATAAAATATCTATATTTTTTATACATAAATGAAGATAAAAATATAACTTTTGATCTACCAATCAATTAAAATAATTACATATTGATATATATTTAACAAAACATCAAATTAAAAATAAGAATAAAAACACCAAAGAAGGTAAAGGATTTTTATTAACAATATCACTAGCAAAAATTAAAAAATTATTGAAAGAAAAACTGGTTCTGGTTCAGGAACTGGTGTTTTTTATACAAATTGTGTTGGTGGTGTCAGGGGCTCTTAGGGATTGGCCGGAGGTGCCGCCTCGACTTATAATTCAGTTGAACAAGGAATAATAAGCTAGAATTAGTAGAACAAAAAAACACATAACTTAGTTATGGAAAATAAAATTGATGATGCTGCAAAGTAAAAAAGAACCAAAAAAGATTTGAAATAGTTCCATTATTAAATATGGATATCAAACGTCATGTAAAAATATTAAAGATAAATATTTTTAGAGGCCTGTATATTATTGATGAATTATAAAATCAAATCAATACAAATGAATATGCAATTGTAGATTCAGATATATCTGCAAATCCTTGTTCTCTTTGAGTTTGTTGTTATAAAAATAATAATGATATTTATTACTTTGATTCATATGGTGGAAATACTCCTATATAATAAATTAAATAATTTGAAGATAATCATACATGTTATACTTATGATATAATTCGAAATTTCGATTGGGTTTTCTGTGGTTATGTATGTATGATAGTACCATATTTATTTTCAAAAGATACAGTTTTTATGATATAATTTCTTTATTATTAAAATGTTGTATTTATTCCAGAGATCATTAATCAGCTTCTGGGAAAATTCTTTAAAATTGATGAAAGAATTAAAAATGTATTCCAAACATAAATTTTAGATAATATGTTAGAAATAAAATATTTTATGATTTCGAAGAAAGTTGTAAACTTTATCATAAAAATCAGTGTGATGAATTTAATGAAAAATTGATAATTTTAATGATATTATTATACATGATGCTATTAAATCTATATTAAGCCAATTTAATTCTACTAAAGTAAAAATCTTTGCTCATAAATCTAGTTTAAATAAATATATTAAAAATAAAAATTTTCATTAATTTAAAAATGATGCCTTCAAATCTAAATTAAGTGATTATATTAAAAATTAAAAATTTGATTTTTTTAAAAATAGTGTTGCTTTGAAAACTGAGTAAAATAATCATGTAACAAATAAAAATTATACTGATTTGAAAACCAATGCTGCTTTGAAAAATAAGTAAGATAATCATGTCGCAAATAAAAATTTTTATGATTTTAAAAAATATGTAGCTTTAAAAACCAGGTTAAATGATTATATTAAAAATGACCAATTTGATTGTTATTATGAAAGAACAAAGGAATATCATACAAGCATGTTAGATGAACTTATTCATCAGTTATTGATTCAAAGATACTGGATTAAGAACATGATGTTGCTTTGCATGGTCTGGTCTTAATATTCTTACAACTAGAATTTATAAACACACTAACCTAATACCTAATATTTTAATTTGAGCTTAATAATTTATTAAATAGTCGAAATAAATAAATTACAACTACTAAAAAATTAAAATCTATTATACACTGAAGAGCCAAAAAAACTGGTATAGCGTGCATGCAAATAACAGAGGTATGGAACCAATCAGAGTAACGCGATGCGGTTGGCAGCTAGATCGGTTACTGCTGCTACAATGGCGAGTTATCAAGGTTTAAGTGAGTTTGAACANTATTGGATTTGTGGACTGCCCTGCGGGATTCATGGTGTGAATTGCCTCCTGCATACCTTCAGACGTTAGTCGAGTCCATGCCACGTCGTCTTGCGGCACTTCTGCGTGCTGCCCGCTAAGAAGGAGGGGTTGGGTGGGGTTGGGGGAGGGGGGCTACCCGATATGAGGCCGGTGTACCAGTTTTTTTTGCTCTTCAGTGTATAAATGGATATTTATGGCAATTAATTATTTCACGAACTACTATTAAAAAATATTGATTATGGTAATAAAACAAAAGTTTAACAAATATTGCAAATAAAATTGCTTTAAATGATGCTTCGGCTCTCAAGACCTCGCTGTTAAGAGCCGCTCAAATTTCTTCACTCACTCTAAATGATGCAGTAAATTTAGTCTATTTTCAATCGAATAGGATACAAAAATTAGTTTAACAGAAAAATTAACTACGTGAAATACCAATCAATATATTAAATTGCATAATGGATCAAGTTATTCTTAATTTCTATTTGATTTTACAGTATATAATTAATACCGATATCCATGATTATAAATTTTAGGAATAGTAAGGAAAGGACATAATATAGATTTTTCAAAACAATTTCCTATAAAAATGGTACCAAATAAATTTTAATTAGCTTATGGAATTCAAATCGCTTAAGGTTATGAAATTAATATTTGTATGTTTATAGATTTTTAAATATATAAAATTTATTTTTATAAAAATGGATAACACTTAGTGTTTTAAGTGTAAAAAAGTAACTAGAAATAATAGTAGCCAAATGGAAAATTCATTTAATGGAAAAAAATACAAAAAGGTATACATTCTATATGTAGATCTAAAAAAATATTTATTTTTAAAATCTGGGGAAAAATTGAGCGTTCGTGAAGGCATAATTAATTAATTAATTATATAAGCCTGTAAGAATAAGTTTTCCTGGAAGATAGTTATTTCCTATGGAATTGATGATCTATGGAAAGTCAATTTAATTAAATTTAATTCTGGAAATTGAAGTGGAATATCTAAGATAAATAAAGGGAATAAATACATATTAACGATAATGGATGTTTCTATAAATATGCATTTGCTATTCCAGTTAATGCTAAATCTGGTGATAACGTTGTGAAAACTTTCCAATCAATCAAAAAAAGAAAACCAAATCGTTTACAGCTAGACAATAGTTCTGAATTTTGTAATTCGGGATTTAAAGAAATAATAAGGAAACATTACATAAATCACCACTCAAATATTTCAGAACTTAAAGCTGTTGTAGAAAGATTTAAGAAAACATTAAAAAATAAAATTTGGAGAAATTTGCTTTGAATGGTAACTATTAATGGGTTGCAATTTTGGGTGAATTGATTGAAGAATAAAATAACACAAAACATACAGCTCTTATGAAAGCAATATATGTCAATAACATTAATTAATTATTTTTAAATAATCCAGGGTCTGGGAAGCCAGACTCTGAAAATCCAGATTGGATACCCGGCTAAAAATAAAGTAAAAATATTAACAATTCAGGGGTGGGGAAGCCCTCCTTTGAACACAAATATAATGTTGGCGAAATTGTTAGATTAGTAAAAAGAAAAAACATTTTGAAAAAGGTTGATGCTATACCGCCACTGTGGAAGACATGGTGGCTTATAGGGTCAGAGTTAATGCCTCCAAGCACCGACTATAATGTGCTTGGAGGTTGAGGGTATCGTAATAAGGTAGTCTTTTACTGTTGTATTTTGAAGGACGAATATATTGTCTCTGATATATTCACAAATAAACAACATCAACACTTGAGAGGTGTGGTACTCTAATACTTTGGTTACTCGGATTGACTGCTAACGACTTCGTGATGGAGGGGGGCTTCTCTTGACGGTGATTGTAAACTTAACTCTTGCTGGAATGATGTCAGCTGTGGTGGGTGATCTCCGGCGATGGGCGACCTTTGGCAAAGGCCCGCTGTTGCTGCCGTCTCACTGTGGTAATGTTCTACTGACGTGGCCAGGGGTCCGATTTGCCCCTGGCCAAAATGGCGCGGCTGACCTCTCTCTGCGCGGTGATCTTCAACTGGCTGCTCGATTATCTACTCATCTAACCTCTCGGCGCGGTACTAATGAACTGACCCCCTACTATGGGCGGTAATAATCAAATTAGTCCCCACTACTCTCGAAAAGGGGTTTTTATGCTTGCCAGCCTCCAGTCTTAATTGTCGGCACGTG
>NQII01001304.1:68797-147887 GCA_002778355.1 Clitarchus hookeri
TATATATATAACACTTATGGAATTATATAGGTTTAAAGATGATTAATATTTAAGATTTACTTTTTGAATTATTTGTTTTATAATTGTTTGTGTATTTGCTCATACAGGCCTTCTCTTATTTATTTTATAACCCTTTTTATTTAAATTTTCTTAAATAATTAACTTTCATATATTATTTTTATCTTTCAAATTTTTGTATAATTCAATAATTAATTTTAGCAATCCTTTTAAACATAACTTACCTTCTGAATTGTTATTAGTTTTATTTATTAGTTTTATTTTTTGATAATGTTTGTCGAAAAGAGATTGGCTCAGGAATTATAGAGTTCTTAATAAATTATTTGAATGAAATTAATCTCTTCTATTATTAATTATATCCACAACAGCATTATTTTGATCACATATCAAGTATTTAATATATTGATCTAAATTTTTAAAGTAAATCTGATACATTAATTTATTGCCATTTGCATTAAATGGTTTTAAATAAAGTGAAATAAGTTTTTCTATAATATTATAATTGTTGCAATTATATAAGAGCATAATACATTGTATCCTCTTCTGGTCGGTCTGTATTATATGTAGACATTCTATTACTAATAATATCTTTTTGAGTACCACCAACTTAAATATCATTTTGTTCAACCAATTTTTGAGTTATGGCAATATAAATAACATCATTTTTTTCCCCATGTTTTCATTTTTTTTTAATGATAGATTTTAAATTTAATGCCATGTACTTTTCTTGTTGTAATTCTTGTTATTTGAGTTTAATTTCTTCTTGTTTAATGTTTAACTTATCTTCAAATTCTTTTGCTAGTTCTTTTTATTTTGCTACTATTTTACATTTATTTTCAAACTCTCCAGCTAATTTTTTTCTTGCTGTAATTTATATTCACCAGTTTTTCTTATTGCTAGACAATTTCATGAATAATCCCATTTTTTAAATTCTTTAACTTCGTATTTCTTAGAAAATAGAATTAATTAATATAATTCGGATTCGTTAATAAAAATGTATGTTTTTTAATATATTCTTGGGTATATTCAAATCACGACATATATGTTCATAAATAATTTTACCAACTTTATTAACATTCACTCTAATAGCTTGTTTTCATAATCATATTTTAAAATTTCTGTAACATAGATACCTTTAAATAACAGATTATTATTTTAATCTAAAATAAATGAGGCTTTCTTATTATTGTATATTAAATAATTGTTTTTCATATCCAGAAGCACCTCCATTTATTACCAAACAATTTATGAAAAATTAAAAACTATTTATTTATTAAAATTTTCTAATAATAAAAGCTTATCATATTCTAAATTATAATTTTTAATAATCACTAACAAATCTCCTTTAATATTTTTTGTTATTTTCCAGGGTCAATGAGTATAGACCCTGAAGTTCCATAATGAATAAAACATAAAATATTATTAGTAATCAAAAAAGTCTTTCTGTTAAACATAGGATCCCAAATATCTTGAAATTAACTTCCTAAGTTTGTTTAATTTATATCACCACATTTGTTTTTCATGTCCAGAGCGCCTCCATTTATCACCAGACAATTTTATTAAGAAATTTAAAAACGATTTATGTATTAAAATTTTTAAAATCTAACTACATATTTAATTTTATTAACAATTTTATCATATGTATTACATTTTACACCAAATAAAGATAAAATGATTTTTGAAGCTCTAATTAATAGATCAGTAAATTGATTATATCCATAGAATGTATCATTGTAAAAAATAATATAATAAACCATTTGTATTTTCGAAACCAGATTCTAAATCATCTGGAAATTGTGGAAAATCATAATTTATGAATCCTGGCTTTTGTTTTCGAAAATTACATTAATCTAAATGAACATAATATACTTTATCAAAAAAGATAAAAGTTTCACCATAATAAGAGTTAAACATAGCAACATATTTTACTGTTATCATTTATTCCTATAGAAGATAATGCTAATGGATAATATTGAATAAGATTAACACTCTTATAATCAAATATATATATTTTAAAACCTATTATCATAACTATTTCTCCTGAGGGTCTTTGATAAACATGAAAAATAATACATTTGTTTGTCAAATATGTTAACCAATCTGTTATTAGTAATGGTTTATTTTCAATTGTATCATTCTTTAGATTTTTATCCAAGCATATTGATTTAAAATATATAAATCTGTGAATATGTTTTCATGCGCTGGCCTCCCGGCTCCTAGAAAATTATTTGATAGTTGTTTTCCATATAGTCTTTGTATATTTTCAATATCAATTTGACTCAGCTCAAAATTATTATATGTGTGTATTGGATACATGATAGAATTTGAATAATATATATGTTGTAAACCTTAAGAATGACCAATTTCATGAATGAAAATAGACAACAAATTAATTTTTACATTTTGGTACTTGATCGTCTTTAATATAACATGGTTCATTTTTATTTATATGAATTTCAATTTGTTTATTTGGTTGTGTAGGAAAATAAGCATGACCTAATATTTTACCCTTTAAATTACATGGACATGTTATTTGTCTTTTTTGAAATCTATGAACTCCTTGCTTGAATGATAACATTATATCTGGATTATTACTATCATGAATACATTTTAAATTTATGTGATTTTCCCAAATTTTGAAAGTTTTTTCTGCAATGGAACAATCGATTATTACATAATGCAAAATGCTATCTAATATTATTTTTATTCTATTTTGTTGGAGATGAAAATATATAGGATAGATTATCTTTAATAGCACATCTTGGTTTATTTATTGATTTCAGCATTTCTTCGTCTTACGAACTCGTTATTTGAATATTATATCGTTATTGATAGATTTTGAAAGTGTCAATATATGTTGATATATCAATTTGTCATAATAAATTTTATCCTCAATTTTTAAAAACCCATATGTATTTAAATAATGTATATCACATTTCTTTCAATGAAGAAACTATGTTTAAGATTGATTAAATTAAAATTAAATATTTCATTTATGTAACACAAAAATTTAATACAAAATCAAAAAACAAAAAAAAAACAAAATTTAAAATATCAGTAGTGGTGTTTTACCACTACCAGAAAACATAAACCCCACCTTCCAGGCGAAATTAAAAGGTACTATAATTGTGTAAGTAGACATATGCTCATATGTCACTGGATTTACGAATAAATAAAATAAATAATCTAATGACCCATCCTTCAATGTTCGATGTTCAACATTTATCATTCAACATTTACGAAAATCCAGTGTTCAGTCTAGCCAGGTCACTGAATTTGTTTGTATATCTTTCAATTTTCCAGCAAGTATGCTCATACTTGCTAAAACTCCATAATGAAAAAAGCATAAATAATTTAAAGGTTTATAAAATCTATAATTTGATTTTTATATTTACGATTATTTTTTCTATTCACATCTATAGTAATAAACCCACAATTTTTATTTCAATATTAAGCACAACTTTCTTTAAATTTATCATATGACATATCTCTACCAACAAAATCGTTATAAATATGTTTTAAAATTGTTTCAATTTGACAAAAAATACACAAACATTTTTTATTACCTCTTACTAATTGTTATTTAACTTTACCATAAGTTTGGGCTAAATTAATAATTCAGTCAATATTTTTAAGTTTTCCTCTGGTGAAATATTCACGAATTAAATTTTGGTTTTCTAAAATTACATCGTCTAATATAACCAAAGATATATCTTCGCATTCGTGTAAATAAATCATCTCATAGAGATTATTTAAAAAATATTCCTTTTCTTCTTTAATTTTCTTTGATATAATTAGAAAATAATTTATTAGTCGAACATATTTTTCTTGATTTGAACTCTCTGAACAAACATATAATTTATTAAAATTTAACCATTAATTTTTATTTATATAATTAATCATCAAATTTGTTTTTCCACAACAGTTATTGCTCTAATATCATCTGGTAATAAATAACCATAATTTTTATTTTAAAATTTTTCTTCATTGAATAAAACACTATTTCCCCAAAATACTTTCATCATTTAATAAACCAATTTTAATTATATAAATCAAATTGGTTTTAAAGTTAACAAGTAATAATTCTATATAAAAGAAAAAACTTCATTATGTACATTCTATTGTTTTGATCAAATTTCTAAAGACATATTTAACACAACATTAAAGTAATAATATAATTACAGTTGTTGTAAATATGATATAAATTAGACGATCGATTGTCAAATATTTTAGGTTTCAAAAAAATGAAATAATTAAAAACGAATTGGTAGTAATATACCTAATTGAAATTAATTAAAAATTCGTACTAATATTAATTGTAATTTGACTTTTGGATTGTTTATAAACGATGATGAATTAAATCATTTGGAAACCAACATCATAGCTGGTTTTGAGCGGAAAGCAATATTTGGTTTTCGCGAAACAACACGCAAAGCTAAGTAATCAAGATTGTCTCTCCACAGAAAAACAATCGGTCTATGAGATTCACCCCCTACCTCTGTCATACATCATGATCTAAAGATGACCAGGTTTACGACGAACTTTTTGACTGCAGCGAAGAGTTTGGGGAACCAGCAATCGCTGAATTCTGATGACCTGTGAAGTTTCCAGGCATAGTTCTCGATAAACTGTTCCCTTCGTTCAGTGGATGTGGAGTGTTGGCTAAATAAGTATAATGAGGCTCTTCAGTTTCTATGTATCCAACAGGAGCTAGGTGTTTAGTTAAGACAGTGTTCGCACAACATTCCAATCACGTGCAATGTTCGTAAAAATGATGGTCAAGGTCAAGTTAAATTTTTGAGATCAAACTTCAAACATTGGTTGCAATCCAGCACCCTGGTCCCAAACACACCATAATAATTATACTGGTCTACATGCAAGAACCACCTAAGTGACACATTGGTAAAAAAAAATGTTGGAATAAATTCTATATAAATACATAGTGTATGAAACTTATAATGTAGGCTATTAGACACATTTTGGACGAAGGATAGAGATCTTATAGTGAAATATAGGGTCCACGGTTCGAATACCGACCCGAGTTTTGGATCTTTTGTAACGAACTTTGTACATGATTTTCTGCCGGTTTGCGTGTTTATATGCACTTGCTATATATATTTATGCAATCTCAAAAGTTAAGGTATGGTGTAGAGACCTGAATTCGAAACCCGAAACCATAAAAATATTAATTTTTTCATGGCATTAGAAAAAAATCTGTTAATATTTTCCAGTGTTCGGTGAATATTATAGGAATTTATATTAAAGGCGTAACGGAAGGTTTAGTCATAGGATATAGGAATGAGAGTGATATAATAGGATTGCAATTCGATTAAAAACCCGAGTTTTTGAAGCCTTTTTTTAAGCGTTATTTGTACATTAATTTTTTGCAATTTAATATTTATGCGCAACTGATACAAAGATTTAAGCACACTAATACCTTAGTTTTCGAAAAAAAAAAATTTAAAAAAATGAAAGTAGAGCTGATTAACAGGGCAGCGGCCTCACTGCTGCCTCCCTCCCCTCCGTGTGCTGGCAGGGGCGGGGATGGTAACATTATGGGTACCGGGCTTGCTGGGCGTTCTCGGCAGGCCCTCCTTTGCAGCTGTGGTGGGAAACTGCCGCAACTACAGATAATTATGGGGCAGTGGGCGGAGGGGCCTATCCTCTCCTAACCCACTGCAATCAAATGACTGTACCGTTGGGTGGTCAAGGGCTCCTCACGGGGCCTGAACTACCCCCGCTCTGAGCTTCGGCAATCATGAAAAGCGGCGGCGGATACCTTAGTTGATGTTCAGACGTCGAGAAGATAACATCGATTTGGAAGTGCTCTCTCGCTATAGTGAATATGAATTGTGAATACGAAGGTCTGCCTTTGACCTCATCGAACATGGAGCCACGACCTGCATCGTCGCTGTCTGATACAGACTGTGTCGATTCTGCGATCGAGATTTTACCTTCGGTCAAAATGCTCGTCGACATGAAAAAATGACCTGTACGAAGAGTCCTGTTCGCGCGATGAAGAATTACGACAATGGCCACACACACTTTATGCAAGGTGATACATTGAAGAATTACATCAAGAACTGTAACGATTCGTCTACTGGCAGCCAGCAAGTGAAGCCGTTCATACTTCCTGCTACGTCGATGGGTGCTGTTTCCACAGACGATTATGACGAGACAGTTGATGCTAATGACGGAATGAGAGACCTACGAGGCATGATTGAGTCAGTATGTGTGGAATGTACACTTGCGAGACTTTCACGTGAAGTCGACGAACTTCCAAATAAACGGCCGTCGGCTCTAAATACTGATGAGCATACAACTCCTGTTACAAAGAAAAGCAAATTTTATATAGAATATAAAACAGGAGGTGAAGATGACCATGAAGAAAGCATTGATGAAAATGAGCATGGAGACAGTGATAGTGCTGAGGACGATGATGGCGATTTTCTCGATGCACTGACACTCCTCCAACACATTTGCTGCAACAAGTGACTTCAAGAAGGCAGAAGACGCTGAGAATACTGGCTACCTATTTCCCGAAGATCCGAATGAACTTGTTGATAGACTCAGATATTTGATTGACCTTCAAAAATGTGGGTATTTCTCGCGCATTGTTGAAATATCTTCAATCATTAGTAAACTGAATGATCGGGGATATATCGCATGGTGTGATGAACTGCTTTCTTCTGAAATTGTAATTACAATATAATAATAAATTATTAATTTAAAATAGTTCATTTCCCTTTATTTTTGTGCGTGGTATCTTTTTATCCCTCACAACTTCCAATTTGTGCTATGAGTACTCGACTATGAACGAAAAGATCTGAATATAGAATGATAATAAAGATTTAAGTATAAAAATGCCTGAATAGTTGACTGCATACAAAACATTAATTCTGTCGACATGTACATATTTTGGGACAGTTGACGAACGACTGTAATTTCTATACATATAGGTGGGGGACAAACCGGAGGATTGTGAAAGATTGCTGAGGATTGCCGAGGAGGATTGCTGAGGATTGCTGAGGAGGATTGGTGTCTGAGAAGAGCACGAAAGTTAAGACTATTTATCACACTCGTACATTCCATGTCTCCAGGGCCTAGCAATATTGGCATTTAAATTAACGCCAATTAAGTCTATAAAAGTGTTGGTAGATGCTGAACCATATCATCATTATAACATACTCGTGCATGTGGTCGCTATTAGTATGATTGGCTTGGTTTAGTCATATACATATATTTAAAAAAATTGGATAGCATATTTATACCTAGAAAACAGTCGAGGTAGTGAATAGTATGCAGATTCTGTCATCGTGTATTAATCAGTCTCCAAAAGAGGGTAGTGAAACTGTAATAATTGAGTGAACTAGACTTTTGCATGTTTCCGCAATACCCTATGTATAATTTCGGCACTATTGTAAAAAAAAAGTATAATTAAAATTAATGTTTTTAAATCTAATAACAAATACAGATCTACGTTTTGACATATCCTATGCCTATAAAACCAATTTGGCTACCAGAAACAAACATATGCTTGAAAAATTAGTGGATATAACTGCCGAGCACCTTGAGGTACGTTCGACAAACCCGAGTCGACGGCTTTCGAGCACCTCCTGAGTCGAGCCGAATATTGCCGAGCTCGTCCGAGTCCAGCCGAAGACAGCCAGTCCCACTAACAGCCACACAACTCTCATTTAAATTACATTGCCCCAGACTTCCCTATATCCTACTACTTTTCATGCATTGGATGAATTTTCAAATGCTTGTTTCATAAAGTTAGAAGAAACCGTCAATTGGCTATATGTGGAAATGTTTCTTGCCGCCACGTAGTGTTTTCACCCTGCACAATAGGTCAGTGCACAATGAAACACGCAGGCTAAGACGTAAGAGTAAATGAAGATGGAAATGTGTATTCCTGCGATGCGGTGCATAGTCCATCGTGTACGTGTCGTGTGAAGCAACCTCGACGTGTAGACAGAAGTAGTGCTGTGAACGGAGCGTTAGTTTCCGGAGCGGAGGTTTGCCGCGTTTTCAACTCGAGCCTCCGATTCAATCGACGAGTGGCTCACAGCGCGGCAATTACAAACCAATCGGATTCCATCATCTTCTCATAACTGGCAATATTGTATGTTCATCGTCACCACGTCTGTGTTCTTAACATACATCGCAGAACGCAAAAGCCAATTATAAGAATGGAAATACGCATTCATGAAGGGAATATTAAATGTAATCAATACGTACTACAGTTATTGTCCATATAGTATACTGTGATGCCATGAATCATTAGGAATGAACCAATGGGTGTCATACGTCTTTCGGTGCTGTGTTGTCTATTAACGTATACGTGGCAGTATCCTTTAGTTATCAACACAAAACGAAGACATGTATATATAATGCAAATAAAGTGACCTCTTAGGTTTACAAAACTAACGAAAAGGGAGAAAATAACATAAAGTAACGTTTGAATGGCACAATAAACATAAAAACCATGCGGGCAATAACTTAAGTATGTAAATAACTAATATCTGTAATGAAATCCCTTATACCAGTCAGCATCACATACTCTAAGTATGCATGTGTTGATGTGAAGAGATTGTTAATATATATTTCATGTACATTATACATATATACTATACAAATACATTATAATTAACTTAAATATGCAGTTATTAATTGAACAACAAAGGGAAAGCTGTACTGTCAACGATAAACACAGAATATTTGATATGTAGTCTATACGACTATCTCCGGAGCTCCGCAATTGATTCACCTCCGTCGGTTGTACCGGAGACAACCGGAGGAGCTCCGTAATTGCATTCTCCGATTCAATCAAGCGGAGGGATACCTCCTGTTCACAGGAGCGTATCTAGAGGCGGATCACAGAGGACATGACCGCCCCTCTAAACCCCCACACTGACATTAAACTGTATTGTGAATGTTTTAAAACTGAAAGGAAATTGTGTGTTGCAAATCTTCATTTAATTTAATTAATTTAATATTGATTCCTAAAATTATGAGGCAGTACCCCTTCCCGTGCCATGAACCGAAAGTGTATACCTGCACCTGCACAAAGAAACCCCCACCCCCAAACTGGAAGACGTGTGTTAAATGGCGATATTTTATTTCGCGTCGTGCATGACCCTTCAGCCAATTGGACTGCGAAAGAAAAGAACGATAAGAAGTAATTTTATTGCATATATTTCAATATATTAGCTCGAAAAAAATTTCCATTTTCATTTTTTTGCACATTAAAAAAATACTTCTTGGCCATACTGTTTAGTTTATAAATCACTACTTCGCCAGGGGCCGTGGTGTCTGAGCAGTTATCCTTCTCGCCTCCCATAAAGGCGAACCGGGTTCAATCCCCGGCCGGGCTCCATACTCATCTCAATCACCCTCATCGTGCGTGACTGTTGGACATAAGACGAGCACATTCACTACGCACAGCATTTGTCTTTCTGAAAAATTTTGCTTTAACTTAAGAATTATGTCGTGTACGGGAAAATATAAAATATGTTCTTCAATTTTCTGGTGTACAATAGAATTTAGTAGATCGTGTGTGGGGTTTGTATTTTCCGTAAGTGTTAATAACATTTTTTTTTTTTAATATTTCAAGTTAAAGTTTTGTTGGCAGTAACCGGTCAGATCGTGGCAGTGTTGTTTTTTATGCTGGCGGGAAATTGGTGTTCACAATTTTAAACAAGCATGAAAAACTTTAAAAGGGTAATTGTGTTTATTTATGGTGATATTTGTGAATGTAATGGGCAGTAAGTAGAGTCTGCAAAAAAATACTAGTCTTGAATGATGTGACTAAAATGCAGCCTGAGTTACGTGACATTCGTTAGTTAGTTACCAAAATATGTAAGAGTGCGTGCTTGTGACGAGTGTTCGATGGCAGGAATTGAAAATTATCTCGTGAAATGTGAATCGTAAGTACAGAAGACAAGACTCCGTGAGTGCGTGATCGGCAGTTGCTGCATAATACTTTGGTAGTCATGTTACAATGATAAACCTACCATTATGCCAGTGGCGTAGTCAGCAATTTGGGGGGGGGAGGGGATAAAGGGGGGTTCACTTTCCAACAAAAAATCAGCAATAAGTTTTACTGTCTATTAAAAAAAATAACATATGGGAGCTATGACTGAAGTATAAAAACCTGAAACTTATATTATTCTAGTAAAGTGTTTATTATAGTTTGCATTTTTAGCCTACTTTCCGAAGGAAAGAAAGACTTATGAGATAACTTTCCTGTCTGTGTGTGTGTATGTGTGTGGGACTGTGTGACTGTGGGTGTGTGTGTAGACCCCTTCAAGTTTTTAACGCATGAACCAAATTTCACAAACTTGGTACACAAGTAAAGACAATTGGCTTTTATAGTTTTCGACCACGCCAGGAATTTACTTTCAAAATGGTGGCCATTTTAAAATGATGGACTATATGTCATACCTCGGAAACCATTCAACCGATTTTAACCTAACTTTGTATGCTGACAGTGCAAGTTGTAATCATTATTTTCAGAGATGAATAATGTGTTGGTCCGCTATCTTGGAAGATAGCACCACATGAAAAATAAAGCTTTTATGTTGTATCTCGAAAAATACTGAACCTATTTTCGCCAAATTTCGCAGTTGAGTAACACTATTGTTGGCCAGGTAAATGTCTGTATTGGAACTCAATTAAACACTTGTTTTCAAAATGGTGGCTATATAAATATTTAAGGTTTATTTGTTATTACTACCATATCGTATATGATAGTTCAAGTAAATATACGTCAATAAAATTTGTTAGGAACTTATTTTTAAAATGACGACCATACAAATATTTTAGGTTTATTTGGTATAACTACCATACCATTTGGCCAATTTCAAACAAATTTTGTACGCTAACAGTATCTATTACAATCATCAAAAAAGCAGAAAACACAATTTTAGACAGCCATTTTGTAAGATAGCACTACATGAATTAATCAAGTTTTTGTGTAATTTCTCGGGAAAAATGGACAAATTCCTACAAAATTCGGCATTCAAGCAGTAATGATGCAGTGTATATGTAAAAATATTATTCAAGTACGTCAAACACTTATTTTCAAAATGGCGGCTATATAGATAGTTAAGTATAGTATGCTATATCTTCGAAAACATTTAATCAATTCGAACTTAACTTTTTATGCTGGGAGTATATGTAACAAACATCAAATGTGTCTACACGGACCCTCTTTTTTCCTCAATTTTGTACACAAGAATAAATAAAGTTTTTGTCATACCTCGGAAAAAAAATTTCCTATTCTTACCAAATATTGCAAACAAGTAGTACTGCGATAGATAATGGTAAGTGATATGTTATAGATATGTCAGACACTTATTTTTAAAGAGAGGCGATATAGCCATTTTAGTTTTGTATGCTATATCGTCGAAACTACGTAATTAATTCCAAAGAAACTTTGTATGATAGCTGTATATATTAAAACAATCAAATGCGTGCACATAAAATCTCTTTTGTCCGCCATTTTGTAAAATAGTGTCAGTTGACAAATATAATTCTTGTTATATCCGAAAAAACAACCGATTTATACTAAATTTGGCAAATAATTAGCATTATGGCAGGCTATGTAAACTAATAAATCTGAGTGAGCCAGACATATGTATTTTTAAAATGGCGGCCATGTAAACATTTGAGTTCAAAATTTTTTATCTACGAAACTGCATAATAAATTTTAACTTTACTTTGTATGCTGACAGTATCAATTGTATCCATCAAAATTGTCTGTGCAAAGCCTCATTTCTCCGTCATTTTGTAAGATAGCCCCACATGAAATAATATAGTTTTTATGCCGTATCTCAGGAAACAATCGACCGATTTCTTTCAAATTAGATGAATAAGTTCCACTAAAATTTATTTGCACACATGTAGAGGAAAGAAGGCTCATTAGTTTTCAGTAACTTGTTTTCTAAACTCGTAATTGGATATTTAGCAGGAAAGGTTTTTCCGTTAAATGGTTCAGTACTTATTCTGGTGTTACTGGTATGTACAGCAACGCCCTTCAGACGATTTTGTCAAGATATGTTCCTCAAATAAGTTTTCAATAATTTTATTGTTGAAAATGATATCTCGCATGTGTAAGTTGTTACAGGGAATGTAGCCTTTATGGCGATGTCAAGCTCTGTTGGAAACCTGTTGGTTTTGCATATTTACAATGCATCAAATACACTTTATGGATTTGTCTGCAAAACGTGCACTAATTTTGGCGTCCACAGTTAAGATCCCCTTTGATGTAGGTAAGGAAACCTTTAAGATATGTACAATTCTCTACACCTTTGCAGTTATGGCGTGCCTTTTCTACTTTATACAGATTAACTGGTGATATTCTCCTTTTTGTAACATGAGCTATGTACTGTTTTGAATATCATTAAATTTTTTTTGCAACCTGCTCTTAAGCACTTTCCAAGCTGCGTCCATGATTACGCAGATGTCTCTTGCGTACACAAAGTCGATAGTGAACCGAGCTTAGAGCTCCCGCCTACCTGGAGCTTTTTTCCGCGATTGTGACGAGAAGCGCGGAAGCGAAGGACAACACTGCCACACACAGTGAGCCATTGCTGCTAAGCACAGCCTCTGAACTGGCGTGCATGGTTCTATTCGTACCGCATGCACCTATGGGACTTTTATCAGTGACCCTATTATTTTATTCGTGGAAAGTCTGTTGAAAGGTTCCGCGTAGGTCCCTTGAGTAGTTTTGTATGTATCTGACACGTACATTTAGAGATAAAGCACTTAAAAAAAAACATTTTTAGCTTTTATGGAGTGCTATGAAATGGTGTTTTTTATGTGCATGGCGTCTTGAAAGCATTCAACAGCCCTCGTCTGAAGTGTGTGTTCTTTTCGCAGATCAGCCCATTGGACGTATGTTAAATTTTTTTTTTGGAAAAACGTGCATTTGAAACACACTGCAATGGAGTTCAAGTGCCATGCAGGCGGGAGCCTTAGAGGCAGCATCCTTTCCCTTCCATTTTGTTTTGTTTTTTTATATATATATATCTAAACGCAGCTTACTTTTCAAAATAAATATTTCTGAAGAGGCCTGTTAGGACAAAGGGAATATAGTAACATATATTTTTAAGACCACAATATTTTCCTAATATTAATTTAGGTGCAAACTGAAACTGTTATAAATATTAATTAATTATTTATCTTTTATCAGCCTTACATGAGACAATACCGATGGAAATCAGCCAGTTTTGATTTCAGGAATTCTGTAAAGTATTTCTATATAAAATAATAATGCTTGAATTTTAATATTAAATTCTAACCGTAAGTTAAAAGGGCAGATAAAAACAAAACCACATGGCCAGGATATCACCTCCTTCAACCCACTGCACGTGCGAAGCAGGCGTGTTTTGCCCTCTACAATCAGAGTTCCGGACCGAGATCAAACACTTTAGCGCGCGGCTATTTTGGCGCCGAGTGTATTTAGACGCGCACCGAGGTGAGGAGAACATTAAACTTTATAAATAGAGAGAAACATTCGTCTCTAACTGTCCATCAGCGACGGCAGCAGAGTGCGGGAGGTGCTATGAATAGCACGGAACCCTGCCTGCCTCGCGGAGACAGACGAACAACAGAACATCCCCTTGTACCCCTCTTCATTGCTGCCGCTCCAAGTACGTAATAGCGGAGTGCACCACTGGATCACGTCCCGTCTACAACCGGAAATGCGTTAAAGAATACCTCCTTATAGCATGGAGTTCAAGACCTGTTGTTGAATTGTAGCGTCTACTACACTCGTTTGACATGGCCTGTTAGGTTATGTGTCAAGGCTTACAGTTATTTACAAACAGTTCTTTCTTCTTAGTTTTTTTTGTTGGGTTAACTTTGTGTGCGTGCAGTTATTTTTCACTGCCACCAACTGTTTTTTTTTTGTTTATTGCGCTTGCTGCCACATTGCACAATGGCGAACTCTGGTGTTTGAAATGAAACTCATTGTTTTTTTGCATTCCGTTGGGCCACACGTCATGTGGCCAAACTCAGTCAAAAATGATTAACACGGCGATATTTAAATTTCTTAAGGTATGTTTTTTTAAGCCAACTAATCAGAATGTAAGATCTCAGAGACACCTCGGTGTGTTTTTTTCAGACTGTAGAAAAAACAGAAAGCAAAATAAATAATTTCAGTATTCACAAATGTATACCTAATACTTTAAATTCAACGTCAAGAGAAGGAACTACTTTCATTCGGTGGTTACCAACTTCACTGGGCGAGTGCGTCATTGTGCCTGTTAAAATACAGGATGAGTATAAAAGAATACCTCAACTTTGAAGGTCTATAATATTAAAACCAAACAACCTACAACCTTGATTGACCAATCAAATGAACCGTGGAACCGTGAAGTTTATTTACCACATATTCATAAATGTTCAATGTGACCACCACGAGCGGCCCGAACGACATCTACGCGATAATCAAACTCGTTCCACACTCTTGTCAGCATGTCCTAAGTTGCATTGCGAACCAGAGTCCTCCATGGTGTATTGATTAGCCCAGTCACCTCCCACCAAGGTGAACCAGGCTCTATTCCCAGCGGGGTCACTTGGATTTTTGCGAGTGGGGAAACGTAGCAGACTTTGCGGGATTTCTCTAGGCGCTGCCGTTTCCCCCACCCTCACATTCCGCTACTCCATCCTCACCTCACTTCATCATCGCCGGCGTTCAAGATACCCTTGTTAAGGCAGTTGCGTAACTACAAACCAGAGATCCGGCCAGCTCAGCTATAAAATACAAACGTAAGTAAAGCCCGCCGCACACGGGACGATTTTCCTTACGATATGGCATGCGTGGAGTCTTGCTCGCCGCTGGGCGTGCTCGTACACTGGAGGTATCGATGCCTACGTGCAGTTCTGCTGGCTAGTCTACTACATATTTTATGGTGGTTATTTATATAATTATTTCTTTGATAGTTTCCGATCTCAGCCAATGAGAGCAAGGGAACGTGTCACGTGACTTTCTTTACATGGCAACATAATTGTTTTGGCGGTATTCTTTTGTAAGCTATGGACATGGAAAAGTGGACGAAAGAACAGATAACAGTGTTAATAGATGCACAGAATAAACATGTTTGTATAAAGTTTTGTGGTTATCCGTGTACTAAGCATTGCCAGTACACCCCTGTTTTCGTTCCTTCAGGCTAACCATTCTTTTGTCTACAGTCTTTATTTCGTCTACATTTTTTTATTTTCATGATTCAAAACTGAAAGAAGTAGTATAATTACAGCAATCATTCTTCGCCGTACAGAGTTCATTGTTGATTATTTTCGCCAACTGTCAAGTTGTTATGGCGGCCGGCGTTACTAGTTGGCAGAGTTGCTCTCAAGGAAACCCACGCCGTGTGCGGCTAAACCAGTGACGGACTCCGCGAGTAACCAGGTTACATAGTATATGGTGAGTCAAATACCACGTGATGTTGCAGCGCCCCCGTGTATTGCGTGTTGCCAACCTCGCAGGCCACTCACCCTTCTGTTTGCACACGTAATTTCCGAAAGGATTTCGCAAAAACGGTTCACCTGAAAGTATTATAACAAGGCTACCAAGTTCAGTGGTTAAGATGTGCTGATTCTTAAGTTATCTCAACAAATCGCTTACAGCTTACTGTTCACATTTTTTGTGCAAAAACAGGGTGGCAACCCCTATTTTCACGATGACGGGGGATGATATTACTAACCGCATTTCCATAGGTGTAGGATATGCATTATAAAAAAACACTATTCACCGATTTGTTGCTTAATCGTGAGTAGTTCCTTATATCTCTACCACAATTATATTCAAAACCGTGGAATTTAGGAGCACTCCCTTAATAATCACTTTAAGGAAAATGTGGTACAGACATTTTCGTCTTATTTTTTCATCAGAAATAACCTGCCGGAGTTTGTAGGTGTTGTTCGGAAACACGCTATATATCAACCAAAGGGGTAGGAGAAGAGCAGAGAACGCAGCTGTGTGAAGTGGAATCAAGCGAAAATATTCATTGCGGAGAACACTTGAAATTTTTGTTTTGGAAATGGAGTAGAATGTAGACAGTGCTGTGAGATTTTTGGATGAGTACAATAAATATCATGTTCTATTTAATAGCTACTACTTTAAAACAGTGTGTTAGTGAGATTTAATGATTAAAGTTATTGCTGGTTAAGATATTCCGAGGCCATAAACTTTTCTCATGCAAGGAGGTACTTTCCTGCAATTTCAATCTGTAGACATATTCTCAATGAGTTTTCCTGATATTTTTGCACTAGATACCTCATGTGAGGTCACGTACGAAATACATTTTTCTAGTGTAAAAGCAGCTTAAATCATATTTTACACGATGTAAAATACGTGCAAAATTCGGGCGAGATGAATAACATGTATACTCAATTTCATACGATAAATTCGGATGCAATGCGGATCTCGCTCAAGGTCAGGAGATAAAAAATGTTTAATTTTTTTTGCAAGTCGTACGGAACAAGCAATTTTATTGGACCTTCTAAGCTGCCCGTGTGACCAATAAGACAGATTTGAGAAAATTGTGCATTTAAGCTGTGCAAAGTGGAATATTGCGAAACGGACTGCAGTTGAGAATGCTTCGTATTTTTTAAGATATTGAGTTGAGTTTTTTTAGTGTTGTAAGAGATGAAGGATGCTCCTTTACATTCATTATAATCCACAATTTAGCACAAAACTAAATTTTCAGAAGCTTAAAAATAATATGTGACTATTAATTGATTCACCGAGGCCATCTACTCCCTTCCAAGTTCGGATTTTGCGTAAACATTTCGTATGGAATTTGCTTGATATTTTTGCATGTGTCACGTGCACATAGCCTGTTAATGGTTGCCTGAGCACTTTAGTAATCAACCTTTGAAAAATGTCACTACCCCTACCTGCATTTATTTCAACGGTCACACAGACTGGCATGCGCTCAGTAAGGTTGGTAACGATGGAGGGAAAGTAGTTCCAAGTCTTAACGTTGAATTAAAAGTGTTAGGTAAACATTTGTAAATACTGAAATTATTTATTTTGTTTCCTGTTTTTTTAATGCGCACAAGTGAAAGAATAAGCACATTAGTAAAATATTTACTTTTCTAATAATTTCACAGTTTCACTTGACCGACGCATGAATAAAGTAATCAGACCGTTGGCAATGCTAATTTTCCATATGGCAGAAGAATACACAATGTGTATACAAGTAGATCTTAAGGGTTACGCCTGCCTGGCGTTTGAACAGCGTCGTAGAGTGTTAGAAATCCTTGTGTCTTGACTAAACCATTAAACGTGCCCCCCCCCCCCCNATGCTCCAGACGAAGACGGAACGGCACTTCAAAGTTACCACGCATGCTGTACGTATTATTTTGCAGCCCCTAAATGTAGTTTAAAACCACCTTTTAATACTACCGTATCCTATGACATACTAGTCGGACACGACTAAAACTACGATAGGAGCATGCATTCAACTTCGCTACAGACATTTCTTGAGCAAAATGATAGGGTCACCACTGAAAGTCCCATAGGTACACGCAGCACTACTAGAACACTTCACGCCAGTTCAGAGCCGTGCGCGTAGTGGCGATGGCGCTCTTGTAGCGCGTGCCAGTGTAACCCTTATAGCGCCTGCGTTTCTCCGTCAAAAAATGAGCGAAACGGTGCAGGCAGGCGGGAGCCTTAAGCTGGACTTTCAAAAGTTCTCAATTTACGGTGAACAGCCTATAATAGTTATTGCGTGGTGTGAGAGCAGCTTAAGTCACGGCGTTGTTTACTGAGTTGTAAATGCGGCCTTAGAGGCGGCGGCGCCACGACGTTGGCAGGAAGGGACGGAGGCGCGTCTCTCCATTGTTGGCGCTCGGCCGTCTTTTGTTCGGCGCCCAATCGATGTCAGGTAGAAAATAGCCCGGCACGCCAGCTGGTCAGTCGGCTATCGGGCCGGGCCCGCGCTGAAGACCCGCTCAGTTGCTCGTGCCGCCTCGCCTCGCTGGGACTCCAACCCGCACACAGCTGCACAGGTAAGCTGCTTGCTGCCTCGCTCCGCTCTCTTTTTTTCTGGCGAGCGTCCAAGTCCTGCCGCGCCGGCGTTGCATGTACTTCAAACGCTTCAGAGAAAATGTTTTTATTCGGAAACTGATAGACGTTAGTGAGGTAGCATTTATCTATTTCTATACCGGCGATGCCACACGACATTATAGTTAGGCAGCTACATTTTAAAGCCCTGCAAAATTTTTCCTTTCAGCTAATTTATAGTTTTCCGCTACTTTTTTTTATATAAACGTTGCCATACATAAATAAATAAATAAATTTCGTGTGCGGAGTGCACCCAGGGCGAGGCGACACTTTCCTAACGACCTGCTTTCAAGCTGGGACGCGTAGGTGTCCGTCATGTCATGAAATAAGATCCTAGGATGGAGTGGCGCTGAAATGCAAGGGCGGGGGAAACGGGAGTACTCTGAGAAAACCCACTGGCAAGCGACATCATCCAGCACGATTCCCACATACCTAAATCTGGGAATGAACTCACCAGTGATCAAACCCGGATCGCCGTGGTGGAAGGCGAGTAGTCTAAACACTACACCACCACGGCTCCAGGAGCGGGGAAGAAAGAGCAATGGCCATCTCATTATTCGCCTGGAAATGTTTCGAGAAACCCTGGGAAATCGAAGTTGGAATGGGCGGACCGGGAATCGAACCCAGCTCCTCCCGAATGTGCGCCACCTCGCTCAGTGACATCATTTTCTTTGCTGAAACGTGTCTATTTTACAATATTCCTAAAGAAGCCAAAGGGGACACGATGGTTAGACTACTCGCCTCCCACCATGGCAAACCGGGTTCGATTCCCGGCGGAGTCACCCCCAGATTTTCGCATGCGGGAATCGTGCCGGGCGATGCCGCTTGTCGGTGGGTTTTCTCGGGGATCTCCTGTTTCCTCCGCCCCTTCATTCCATCGCTGCTCCATGCTCACCTAGCTTCACTCTCATCGGCTCGCAAGACATCGATGTTAGGAGTCGCCCAAATCTCTCCACACCATAGAACTCTTACATATGTTACTGGCTGCTGGTTTTCTTAGCAGCATTGGCTTTAAGATTTTCTCTGTGTACATTTATACTCATATCACTATATAATATTGTCATGTAAAACACTGCTATACGGTGCAACAAAAACTTTGACACTAAAATGTTAAAAAAAAAAATGTTTTTTGTGTAAAGATAAACTTCGTTAAACGTCTGAAATAACTATTTGCGTGTATACAATGTTGGTCCCGTTTCTTCAATGGCGTGATCTGGAGAGGATTAAGAAATTTATCTCGTTCGAAGATTGTTTTCTGTTTTCTATTCCCGCCGTTTTCCCTGTCATTTGTGAGATTGAAAATATGGTACGCGATATCTATAGTACAGAAACATGGGGAATGTCGTTATTTTCATAATGACGCCGTAAAACGACAGGGTCAGTGGCGAGCGTTTCTTAAAGTGCAGTTGCCTCGGGAAAGACCGCATGGCGGCTAGTGTCTTCCACGAGGATGCGTGTGAAGCGCGTGCCACGGTTCTTGGCCTCGGAAACGCAAAATACGTTCTTAGGCCTATTGAAAGCCCTCGCAATGACGTTTGTGTTATTGGCCACACTGTACAGTTTTAGAATAAAAAATTGCCGAGTGCTTTTCGATAACTTTATTATGTAAAATTCTGTAACAACAAAAAAACTTAATTTTAACCGAATTTCGTTTCCTTAAAGGCTCTCGTGAAGAACACTTTTGTTTTAAAATACTATTTTTTCTTCAATATACAGGCTGAAGTGGATTTCAACCAACAAACTTTGTGAAGCAAGACTTCCTTGTGCAAAGTGAAATGGAAAATACGTAGGACACTTTGTACCAAACTTGAATATTAAGGGTGATATTAGCGCTCAAAATCGAGATTTTAAACTGAATTTTTGCAAAATATTGGAAATGAAGTGAGATTTAACTACAATTATCTTAATATTGTTTTATGATTCAACCTCATTAATACCTCCCGTTGTAATTAAAGTAACGCGGGTAGCCACCCTTTACTGCAGGAAAATGTTTTACGGTCAGGAATTATTAACATGCTATGCTGGTTTATTGAGCAGCAATACGTAATTAACAAAAAATGTCCTATTGTTGCAACTGACCAGGACTGACCGTTTTCAAGTAAAACGCACACGACACTTCCGGCGGCAGCGACACCGTTCCAGATGTGCAGGCAAAACCAACACTTCCTGCAGGGCATTACATACTGACTGTGCCACAAATAAACAGGCTGCTTCAATGCTGTAAGCTTATCAATGTTTGACACATGTTGTTTACAGTAGGCGTTGAAAATGTCCTCCGCCATCGTCTTTGCAGCATACCATACACGCACGTAGGTAGTATTGCCTACGTGCTAGGTGCTGTATAGCTGCAGGCATGTTCGGAGAATCGTAGTTTAGTTTCACTTTGTTTCTGATATTTTGTAGAAATACATTTTAAATCTCAATTTTCAAAGGCTTGTATTTGCCGTAATACTCAGTTTAGGTATAAGTGTCCTATATATTTCCCACTTGATTTTACAAATGGAATCACCTCACGAAGTTTGTTGGTGGAATACCGCCCCGTTCTGTATATAAATCACAATTTCATAAAAAGTAACTAACATTATTTTGTTAGTTTTAAAACAACCGCCTTTAAGGGCCCCGTCTACCTGCATCGTTCCTCTACTTTTTTGCCTGAGAGACACGGGATCTATAAGGGCTACACTGGCACGCGCTACAAGAGCTCCATCGCCGCTACGCACACGGCTCTGAACTGGCGTGCAGTATTCTCTTAGTGCTGTGTGTACCTATGGGACTTTCAGCGGTGACCCTATCATTTTATTGATGGAAAGTCTAGTAAAGTTCAATACATGCTCCTATCGCAGTTTGTCTCGTGTCCGGCTAGTATGTTTTAAGATACGGCAGTCTGAAAAAGCCGTTTTAATTATATTGGAGGGCTCCAAAACAATATTTACAGCATGCGTGGTAACTTTAAAGAACCGTTTATTCTTCGTATTTAGTATGATGTATTTTCGTAGGTAAACATACTGGGATCACGTTTAATAATTTGGTCAAAAAACCATAATTTAAAACACTGTGAAACGCAGTTGAGGCACCAGGCAGGCGGAACCCTTAATGACAATATATTTCTCGAGCATGTGAGACGCGCTGTCGCCTCCAGAGCTGTCTAGAGAGCTGGAGAAATGTTGCTGTGGCTTCACATCTGCGCGCCGTATGTCCAGTTCTGAGCGGCTGGCGGTGGCCTTCTTTGCATGTCACCCCTGGGTCGCCCACACCACCAGCAGATACTTCGCTCCACGCGAGATGTTTGGTTTTGCGTCATGCGGTAAACGAATAGCAAACTTTTAACTGGCCATATTATGATTTCAGTTTTAAGAAACCCGGTTCGCCATTGCAATCAAACACAGCTCGAGTGGTGCGAAGTTACTCTGGCAGGATGAAGGAATGTTAAGTTCACTTCACGATGGAATTGGAAAGACGTAGACTCACATACGTCAAAATGAAGCGTCTATTCCTACAATACAGTAGGAACGTACGTTTTGTGTACGTAGCAAACCTAATGAGTAGACAAAATTGCGATATTTTACCCTGCGTCGTGCAAAAAAAACTTTTAGCTAGTAAAATAGCAGAAAAAAGTATATTTTGAATTCTTTTTTAAATACTAGTTTTACAAGAAAAGTTACATTTTTACTTTCCTCTATAACTTAAAACAAAAAGTTACCGGTAGGCCTTGACGTCTCGTCGACACCAATATAATTATAGATGGGATCAGACATATATACAACACTAGTGAGACAGTTACAAACACACACCTACTTCACCCGAGACTCGGACCCGGAAACCCTTGTGCCGTAAGCTAGCGTGTAACCAACTGCATTTCGGAGGTAGGATTCGGAGTATCGACTTCGGCAGTAGTTAGTACAATGTTTTAATATATAAGGTTTGCTGAGTCACTTATATCATGTAAGTTTGCATGGCTTACCATAGCACTACTTGCTAGCAACATTTGGTGGGAATAAGTTGTCTGCTCCTCGAGATATGGCATAACATCTCCATCTTCTCATCTTCATAAATGACGGACAAAAATGTTACGTATTAGCGTAATCGATGTTTGTCATGTATACTGCAAAGCATATAATGTTTGGGTGAAATAGTTTGAGATATAGGAATATGACTTACTAATATAAAAATTTTACATAACTGTATATTTTGAAAATAGGTGACTACCTCCTTAAGTCATCAATTTAAATGGACTACAGAAGTATAACTTGTCACCTCGATTGGGTGGGAATCAGTTAATTGTTTCTCGAGATAGGGCATAAAAGCTTAATTATTCATGAGATACTATCTTCCAAAGTGGAGGACCGAAGCGAGCTTATTAGCTTACGATACTTGTAGAAATACTGCCAGAATACAAAATTAAGTTGAAATTGGTTACGTAGTTTCGTAGATATAGCATATTATGCTAACATGTATACATTACCACTATTTTGATAAATGCTTCGCCGCCTTATAAAGTATCAATTTACGTGGTTTTCCATAGTACTACTTCGTTGCCCAATTTGGTAGGAATCAGTTGATTGTTTCGCGAGTTATGACATTAAAAGTTTATTTCTTCATGACATGTTATCTTACAAAATAGCGGACCAAAGTGGCGATTTGTCGGCATATTTGATACTTAATAGATACTTCAGCACACAAAGTTTGATCGAAATTGCATGGGAAACGGTATGTTATGTTAAGTAAATAACCCCCAAACATTTATATGGTTGCCATTATAAAAATGAGCTCGTATCTGTATTCAAATCGCATACGTTTACATTACTAAAACTACAGTATTACTTATATGCCATATTTGGCGAAAATCGGTTGAGTAATTTCCGAGATATAACGTAAAAGGTTTATTTTTTCATATAGTGCTATCTTCCAAAAAAGGTGAACCAATAACAATATAAATATCTAAACTCATGCTAAGATGGTGCACTGTCATCATACAAAATTTGGTTCATATCGGGTTCCCGAGATATGGCGTAACATACTAAATTTAAAAAAGATCGCAATTTTGAAAGTAAGCGTTTGGCGTCGTCGAAAACTTTAAAAGTCGTCGAAAACTTTAAAAGTCGATGTCGGTACTAAGTACTACATGTGTACCGAGTTTGGTAAAATTCTGTTCAAGCGTCCAGAATTTTTTTTCAGAGGGGGCGGGGAACAGACACAAACGTGATCTCATAAGACTATATTTGCTTCGCTAAAACGTACATCAACATTATGTTATTTATTTAAAAAATATATTGTTTACTGAAATCAAGTGAATTTCGAGTCGTGTGTGATCAGTTTAACATTAGACGAGCGCAAACATTATAAATAACACTTTTCCTTTAAGGATCGGCTTCGCCCCTTTTGCATGAATTATTCGTTTTCGCGCCATTATTTCGAATTCAGAGTAACTACTGACAATGTACGATTATATAAAATTTATATTTTACGAGTCGTTTAATATCTCCGTGCGTAATTTTCATTGTGTGTTATCTGCTTGTAAACATTCGAGAACATATTTACATTTTATCGATAAATTCCGGCCTTTTTGCAAGCAGGAACTAACTCACAGTGTAAATAAGGCACAGAAGCATTAAAAAATTAGTAAATTGTAAATTTTCTATCATAAAACATTTCCAGTAATACCATGAAACTGAAATTATGATGCGAAAATGAAGAATTTCTGCACAATAGGTGAATTTGAGCCTTAATGTATGGACACGTTCTCGAGCAGATGATTCTTGCATACACGAAATTGTTTGTGAACCAAGCTTTACGGCAACCCTGCCAGGAACTTTGCATGCCAAAGGTTGAAACCAATTTTACTAGCACTTTCTCCCATTAGTTGTTTGTTAACATGGTGGGAATTCACATTTCACAGTAGTTTGTTTCCTGTAGAACATTCACCTGATCCATATGTAATCAGCTATCACATAGCAGTAATTTTCTGGAGATTCTTCGTCGTCTTGCAGTTCTAGCGGACGTTCAAATGCTCTGCTTACGACGCCAGTCTCGAGCTGGTTCAACTTCTCTACAGGACAACTTTTTTTTAAATATAGCTTCCTTAAAATGTAAGCGACTGACACAAACACCCAATTTAACTCAACAAGATAAACCTTTATTATTTAAATATATATACAATTTGTTAATAGCAGTAAAATAATTATTGAAAGGTTTTTTTTTAACAAATTTTAATAGCTAGTTAACGATCTCAACAGTGCGTTCACACATTCCAAATCTCTTCATAAAAAAGGAGACGTAACTAATAATTACAAATGTTCGTATTTTAATAAATTTTTGCGATTCTGAAAGCGAACTATAATGCTGTGGAACTTATTTGCAGCACGTTTAACAGTAATTGCATGGGAATGGTTGCAAGTCGAATATTTGCCCGCACGAGAAACAACAGTTAACGTCTTGTTCTTGCTTGGTTACTAGACACTCAATGACAATCTGAGTGCCCAGCACTCGACAGACAATTCATGAGTGATTACCAGTTGGTTAATGGGGGTTCTGGGCGGAAGAAGATGGCACAGATGTCTTTCGTTGACCAAACTAAATAAAAACGCAATTGATGCTATGGACAAGAACGACGATGTCAGTTGAACGTGCCACGTCACTAGTCACAAGAACACACTGTGGAGAAACAAAGAAACGCCTGTAGGCAAATCTGGGAACACCCTACGTACATAAAGTTGTGACGACAGTTTGTCGACGGTACATACACATCCTTATGACGAGTACTCACTATCATTCATACAAAATGGCAACTGTATGCATGCGAGCTGTATGTTGACTGTACGCGGGCTGTAGGTAAAATGTTTTTCAGCCCCTCGGTAATAGCCGGCATACAGTTCACAGACATTTGTATGTGTTTTGTTTATTTATGTATACTTATATACAAATGTGTGCTGTGTCACATGTATTCGGTCGCTTATTTTTAAGGCGAATTCAAATATGATACCAGAACAGGTGATTATGTGCCTATGCCTCTCTGCCATATTGGAATTAATAGGAATACATATTCCTAAAAGATTTCGAATTTTGTTGGCTAGCAGCCTATCTACGGAGACGATTCGGTAAAAATATATCCACACTGTTATATAAAATGTGATTTAAATAAAATTGCTCATAGTTGCAGGTATTTTACAGGCATGCCAACAGAACCTGAATGAGAGCACTAAACCTTGCAATGTAAATGCTGAAAAATAATTTAAATGTTTCGAAAGAACACGACCTCACTGGTATTCGACAGCCAGCATCTCGACTACCACCAATTGACATAAGGACTAAAATAAAATAAATACATATGAGTTTCTTGAATGAAACAAGAATAATTCAGGGCATTCTTAAAGTTGTCAATCTGAAAAATAAGTGAAATTTTTCCAGACGAAGCTAAGTTTTCCAAATATTTGCAAAAACCGCCTTTAAGTACCAGGATACAAGCGCCACAATTAGTTCGTTCTTCGCAATGTTACGAGTATGTATTTAAAAACGATAACCTATGCACTAAGCATCCCCCACAGCATCAAACACACTACACTTTAATTTTTGTAATACATTTATGCGAATCAGCCTAAAAAAACAATATACTTTAAACACGAATGCTAACATCATTATTATCCATCACTATAGAGGCCTTGAAAATTACTGACGTGAAGTGTATAATATACACTACCGCTTAAAAATAAAGTTAATTGTGTACTGTTGTAAATCAAAAGTAGTCGGGGAAATGGTGCTAACATACTAGAAACAAGTACGTAAAATAATGGAGTACTTGGTGTTTGAACATAGCAGCAGTAAGCACACATACACACTTCATTTATTTCCTGTGTATCGGCTCATTATGAAGTTGGTAATCAGTTTGTACGTCGGCGGCGTCCGGCTCGCAGGCTGTTTTCATTAGACACAACTAAAGGAACTTTCACTTGTCATGAATCCAGGCAGCGTCACACAACTATCAGCAGGGACCTGTTTCATAACAATGAGAAGTCTTGTAAACTAGTTGTATACTGGTAAGTTGTCTTTCTTTTACAAGTTTCTGTTTCAAAAAGAAACTAGGACAAGTGACAAATGACTAGTTGAAGTAAGACTTCTGACATGTATTAGTCTGCCTTTCTACAAGTAACACGTTTCATAAAACTACTAGTCCTTGTAAACAAAATTATTTGTTTTGGGAGAAAGTGACACGTTAGTTAAGCTGAGTCAAATTGTTGATAAGTAGTGGAATTATAGAGAACACACTGTGGTCCTCAGATAGTGAAGATTAACAAAATTATATTGATGTTAGTAGAGAGAGGACATTTAAGTTAAGAAATACACTGAAGATCCAAAAAAACAGGCATAGGCGTGCGTATGCAAATAACAGAAGTATGGAAACAATCAGAGTAACGCGATGCGATCAGCAGCTAGATCGGTTACTGCTGCTAAAATGGCAGGTTATCAAGATTTAAGTGAGTTTAAACGTGGTGTTATAGTCAGCGCACGAGAGGTGGGACATAACATCTCCTAGGTAGCGATAACATTTGGATGTTCACGTACGACCATTTCACGAGTGTACCGTGAATATCGGGAATCCGGTAAAACATCAAATCTTCGACATCGCTGCTGCCGGAAAAAGATCGCGAACGAACGGGACAAACGACGACTGACGAGAATCATTAAACGTGACAGACGTGCAACCCTTTCTCAAATTGGCGCAGATTTCAATGCTGGGGCATCAACAAGTGCCAGCGTGCGAACTATTCAACGGACCATCATTGATATGGGCTTTCGGAGCCGAAGGCCCACTCGTGTGTTGACTGCACGACACAAAGCTTTACGCCTCGCCTGGGCCCGCCAACACCTCCATTGAACTGTTGATGACTGGAAACACGTTGCCAGGTGTGACGAGTCTCGTTTCCAATTGTATCGGGCGGATGGACTTGTATGGGCATGGAGACATCCTCATGAATCCATGGACCCTAAATGTCAACAAGGGACTGTTCAAGCTGGTGGAGTCTCTGCCATGGTATGGGGTTTGTGCAGTTGGCGTGAAATGGGACCCCTGACACATCTATATATGACTCTGACAGGTGACAGATACGTAAGCATCCTGTCCGATCACCTGCACCCATTCATGTCCATTGTGCATTCCAACGGACGTGGACAATTCCAGCAGGACAATGCGACACCCCACACGTTGAGAGTTGCTACCGAGTGGCTCCAGGAACACTCTTCTGACTTCAGACACTTCCATTGGTCACCTAAATCACCAGACATGAACATTATTGAGTATATCTGGTATGCCTTGCAACGTTCTCTTCAGAAGAGATCTCCATCGCCTCGCACTCCTATGGATGTGTGGACTACCCTGCAGGATTCATGATGTGAATTGCCTCCTGCATATCTTCAGACATTAGTCGAGTCCATGCCACGTCGTCTTGTGGCACTTCTACGTGCTCGCGGGGTCCCTACACGATATTAGGCAGGTGTACCAGTTTTTTTTTTTTGGCTCTTCAGTGTACCTCTCTGTTATCCATGATCGCATGCAAGCTATAGTTACAATATTTCCCGCGAAAGTATACTAAAAATATATAAGGCAATTATTTACAATCTTAGATTGTGCGGTATGAGTGTAGCCAAGCAAGAAGGAGAAAAGCTAAAAATTTACCAGAAAAAAATATAGGCGAATTAATAAAGAATCACAGAAAAATTCGACATACATAGACGAATATGGGAGCCATCCTGGACGATGCCACAATCGATGACTTACGAACTCGTCACCTCGAACCGCTACACGAAGCACCCATCGCGAACCATCAACCTAGTAGTCCAATCATCCCTTTTGCTGCTCTAGTAAAGTACCAAGCTTATTCTCACAGGAAAACGTCTATCGTATATTTTTAATGTAAAACTTTGGGAGCACTCTGAGAAAATCTACGCACACAGTAAACACGTGTAAGGTTGACAGACAATTGGAGAAAAACGCAGATGCCTGAAATGTTAATATTTATTATAAAAGATAAAATAAATGACAATGATACGAAGATAAAACCATTATCATTTGTAATTACAAAACATGGGAACACTCAAACAAAACCAATTTACCCTGCTCGCAACAGAAGGGACACTGACACTATAACCGGCATATTGGATAATGCCATACGACCTCTACCTGTGTTCACCATATTGAATGCGTTCATTAAGTATAATTGTAGCAGGTTTAAGAAATAATTTTTTGCACCAAAACTTTTTAAAGAGTTTATACTATTGAAAAATTTAAATTCCTTAGTGGATGGTTTGTACGTGACGACATGGTGCTGACATTGTGGTTTTGCAGTCTGAAAGACCCGAGTTCTAGTCCTGGTACTACCATAATGAATGCATAGTAGAGAAGTCGAATAAATGTCCAAGGTACGCAAGTAATTCCTGTCGCTGAGAAAAAATAATGTTATTGTTATGCAAATGACTTCCCTTCTAAAGTAAATGAAAACTTGTCAATAGAAAAACACGTGATTACCCAATGGACTCAGAGGATCTGGGTTCTAATCCTAGCCTGCTCACATGCTCATACTGATTCCGGTCACCCACAATCCCCCCTTTCCCTTGCTCAATTAATATTTCCCGAAACACTACGGACTAATTCTTGGTTCGTTCTTTGTTGCCTTGCAAGCACAGTGAAAAAAAACAAAGTTAATGTACTGCTACACAGGATTTGAACTGGAGGATATTTTCTCGCTGGTTATACAGTCTCTCTACGAATTTATGCTAAACTAGCAAACCGGCCCGGCTTTGCCCGGGTACAATTGGGTTTTACAGTGATACACTAATACATAAATTGGGAAAAGTCAATTCATTTATGTGAAAACATAATTATAATATTATAATATGTTGGCCTAGGTTTTTAACTGATTACGGCGACCCAAAAGGAAGGAAATATTGTTTACCCGATAGCCAAGAAGTAGGGTATTGTTTTTGGGGTGTATCTGTGCAACTATCGCGTAGTTACCATATTTCCGCTTTCCAGCGTAGATATGTGAAAATAAAAACGTGAGTTTCATCAAGTTGTAGCTTTATAAATAAGTGTACCTAGGTACTACCTTTTGCGCTTGGCTGAAGGATCTTAATCGATCACCAAAGTTAAGCAACGTTCCCAGCGGCACATACTTGGACCGTTTAGTGGCATAACATCTGAGCGCTTCCGGGCTTCGGAGGGCACGTTAAATATACGGCCCCGGTTGTTATCGATTGATAGCAGTCGTTAAGCCATTTCAGAGGTCCTTGGGCAGCCTGATAAACTCTGACACCAGAGGAAAATAATATTTAGGTCACGTTCCCAGCCGTTGCAGAATTAGGTTTTGCTGTTATTCCACAGTAACAGTACAATTTTCCGGGATAAAGAGTATCCTATGTCCTATTCCAGGACCTAGAGTACCTAAATACCAAATTTCATCAAAATCCGTTCAAGCGTTATGGAGCTGAGTGGTAATAAACACACACGCACGCAGAGTTCGCATTTATAATATTAGTAGCATCATATATTTTAACACGCAACACTATAAAAAATTACAGTAAAATAGTAATATCGATTACAATTATAGTAGAAACACACACATAATTTGTTTTGCTATGAGGATCACTTGTCAAACAAACCAAAAGTAATGAAACTACTTATCGGCATTAACTTCTAAATTATGTAAAGGCTTGTTCGAGCAGGTGTGTGGACTGAGTTACTGCTGTGTCAAAGCAAGTAGGTCGAACACACAATATATTTTTAACTTTCACAGCAGCTAAACAACGTGCTTATTTATAATGATGAGTGTGACTACCTGTTGGGATGAAGGTGTAGTACGAAGCCTGGTTTAGAATAACTACAAAATGAAATAATTTGGTTAATTTTTTATCTCAGTAACGATACGAATGTTATGCCAACTGGTATCCTGTTTGCCAAAAGTTTGAAAAACTTGTATATGCTTGTGGGAGGGATGGCAGTGTGTGCACACCAGTTGGTAACACATTGGAAAGGGAGTTTCCATGCTGAAATGTGTTTGATATATGTGTCGCTGATTTTTAATTAATGCCCTTTAGAATTAGTATATCTGAAAGTATGCGTTTCAACAACTACTACATGTAATGTATTTGTACGTGTGCATGGGTGCGTATTTGTGCAGATGTAAACATGTTCTATTCCTAAATTCCTAAATAGGTGGAGAGAGAAAAAGTAAACAAAAAAATATTTTTCATGAGTTAAGTAAAAATGGCGTGAATCTCCCATTCCCCCAGCCCTTTCATTCCGGCGCTACTCCACACTCACCTCGCTTCACTCTCGTCGGCTCTCCAGACCATGATGTTAAGAGCCGTCCAAATCTCTTCACCCACTCACCTGCAAAATTGTTGTAAGTTGGTTGGGGAGGAAGACCGACAGAACTTGCTGCAATTGTTAAACAAGTTCAGCTAGCTTGGATAACTTACCAGTGAGGGTATAACAGTGATGATACGAGGCTGTATAACTTTTGCATATTCATTGTCTAATTAATTATACAGATTGTCAACACCCTGTTGGGGATGCTGCGGTTTGTGACCTTGACTGCTCTTCCTGTGCCTGATCCACAAGGGTATAACAGGAGAAATCATTCAGAGCAGTATAGGAGGAGCGCGGATCAGGACTTCCCATATGCAATCAGGCCTTGACCCTCCAGGCTGTAATAATGTCACATCGGCTGTTAGATGTGCGCGCTCCTCCTGCCAAACTTATTGTCCATTAACCTTAGTTTTAATTTGAGCTTGGTCAGTGCTCTAATTGAGAGCAGTTGAATGTTCCCAATAGAAAGAGTAACGCCCTTTCCAATCGCAGTGGGTGGATGTTCTCCACCCGAAGATGGTTCCACCTCACCTGTCAACAGCAGTGTACGGAGTTGAATACGCACATGCCACCTTGATGGGGCCGAGTGCTATCCCCACTCTACAAACCCGCTTTGTGGACGGGCCCTCTTACTAGGCGGACCAGACCGTCAACCCTTCGTTAGTGAGCATCAGCCTTTCGAAACCAGCACCTGTGGCAGGCCAGCACGCTTGCGTTCCACGGCAGCTGCTACTGACTTTTCCCAGCACTCCAGGCCCAGCCCTCCAGGCAAAAACCCACCTCCAGATCTCCTTCCAAGTAGAAGGTTCAACTAATGCCACCCAGAGTCCGACCCGCGATCAGCACGGCCTAAGCCGGGACTTCACACTGATCCCCTGGGTACCCACAATTTTCAGACATGCACGCTTAAATTTTCACCCAGGACAGCCCAGCCCCTCCAGGACGCCAGACAGTCCCTTCATTAGAGCTCCGCCACCCCGAGATCAGCTCGATTTACCAAATCGAGCCTCAGCTTGGGGAGTGCAATTCGGTTCGCGGGTCTTCACCGCAAGGCGAAGAATATATACAGTCACTGGAGACTGCACATAACCTCGCCGTAACTGAGTGTCCGTGCACAGACAGGCCGTTACCGCCTTCAGTCGTCCTCACTCCGTTAGCCATGGTGTGGCCACCATGTTACCAGCCCAACCACGAGGAGGTGGAGATGGACTTGAGCAGTGCTAGGCTATATATTCGCATCACTGCCCCATTTAGGAGTTTTAGTTGGCAGCCTTCGTAGCAGCAGGGGAACACCCAATCACCAATGAACGGGCCCCACCGGAGGTCACCAGCGGGCACTTCAAGCGTCACCGCCAGGTCCCTCTTACACTTACGCCGGTCACTACTACTAGGGCTTTAGCCGGGGGATGTCCAGGCAAGGACAGACATTCCTATGTCACGTCAGCCCTACCAGGTATTCAGCGTCTGGGCTCCCCCCTTACACGCCGGACTGGGAGCTCAGCTGGTTTTCAGGGCACCCTGACACCTCACCTTACACCCATTACATGTTAGTCGCCGGTCCACAGCCCAGCCCCAACCCCGCCCCGCAGGGCCAACTAATTATACAGATACATCACCTAGAAAAAAGGTTATATTTATTAAAATTTTAAAACATAACTTCACTCATTATATAACAACTGTTACTTACTGCCGCGGATGTATTAGTAACATGCTAATTGGCCACTTATGGCATTCCAACGGTTGCTTACTTCTGGGGACATGCAAGCAGCAAATTTGTGGGTCACTCATGGCATGCCAACTGTTACTTATTACCGCGGATGTATTAGTAGCATGATAATGGGCCACGTATGGCATGCCAACTGTTACTCACTGTTGGGGACATAATAGCAGAATACTTACGGCCCTTTTGTGGTATGCCACCTGTAGCTTATTGATGAAGAAACATCAGCAAGCTTATGTGGCATTTATTGCATACAAACGGGGACATATTACTCATAATTTCATTGGCCATTTATGGCATGCCCACTATACACTAAAGAGCCAAAAAAACTGGTACACCTGCCTAATATCGTGTAGCCCCCCCCCCCCCTTTTTTTTCCCGAGCAAGCAGAAGTGCCACAAGACGACGTGGCATGGACTCGACTCATGTCTGAAGGTATGCGGAGGCAATTCACACCATGAATCCTGCAGGACAGTCCACAAATCCAATCTGCACCAATTTGAGAAAGGGTTGCACGTCTGTCACGTTTAATGATTCTCGTCAGTCGTCGTTTGTCCCGGTCTTTCACGATCTTTTTCCGGCCGCAGCGATGTCGAAGATTTGATGTTTTACCGGATTCCCGATATTCACAGTACACCCGCGAAATGGTCGTACGCGAACATCCAAATGTTATCGGTACCTCGGAAATACTATGTCCCATCTCTCGTGCGCCGACTATAACACCACGTTTAAACTCACTTAAATCTTGATAACCTGTCATTTTAGCAGCAGTAACCGATCTAGCTGCTGACCGCATCGCGTTACTCTGATTGGTTCCATACCTCTGTTATTTGCATACGCACGCCTATACCAGTTTTTTTTTTTTGCTCTTCAGTGTATGTTGCTGTGCAGTAGCAAACAGCATATGTGAATTAACTTGAAATTTTAATTTCATGCATATATGAAAATAAAATATCATGCAGTAGTAGTAGCTAGTCGTAGCATGATTTGGATGACTTTGGCACATTGGCGTTTGACTTCGGAGCTCGGAGCTGTTAATGCTCTATCACTCCGGTCCCCCGACGGCCTTTTTCCGTTAAAAAATGTCCCTTTTCCCTCCAAATCTATCAAATTTCCCTTGAAATTCCCTTTTTCCTTCGAAATTTCCCTTTCCCTTCAAAATTCCCCATTTTCCCCTCAAAAAACTTTGATCCCCCCGCTGCAAAAACGAGCCACAGAAAGGCAATTTTCAGACAATTCAGCGGTTTCGGGAGGCTCGATTCTCGAGGGTAAAGTAGTTGCGGCCATGTTGGTTTTATAGGCATAGGGTATTCCGAATCGATACACGGTATTCAGGATCGAAGTCAGACCTAACCATCAGCCATCTTGGTTCTATTAGGCCTTTTAACAGCCATGTTGAATGTCGGTGACCTTGACGTTTGACCTTGACCTCAGTAACTTTTGACCTTGGACCCAAACATTTTAAAAAAAAAAATCCCAACAAATTTCCGAACATTTTTCAAAAATATTAAACTCCCCAAATATTTATAAAAAAATATTTTTAAAAAATATTTTAAAACATTGTAAAATAAAAAATTATAAAACTAAAATTTTTAATGTTTGGGCTTAGAGATGGAACTGACCAGTCACCATGTTATGATGTCACAACCCCCATGTTGAACCCAGGTCACCTTGACCTTGACCTATGACCTGTACCTGTTACGTTAAATGACCTTAAAACAAAACTATTCTAAAAAATTTAAAACAATTAAAAACTATCTAAAGGTTTACATCTACAAGGTCTGGGGTTCGATCTCAGGTGGACTAAGCTCTCAACATGACCGACCCTCGCCAGATCGGCCAGTGTCCATCTCGTCAACCATGTTAGATTTCGATGGCAATGACCCATGACCTTGATCCAATTTACATGACCTTAAATGACTTTGAACACAAAAAATTCCAAAAAAATTTCAAATAATTCTAACAAATTCCATCAATGTTTCTCATTGGTTGATTACTTGTGCTCGCTTCACCCCTCAAAAGTGTTTTTTTATTGGTTAATTCCTCGTACTCGTTCAACCCGCCACCAATGTTTCTCATTAATAGACAGACCTCCACCTCCCTCACCTTTTCTCATTACATCGTATGCATCCATCTTGTTTTTTTCGTTTGTCATTTGTTTTAACTTTCAACACCTAGGTGATGCTAGTGTATTAATTATCGATTTAGTTGCCAGAGGTGCTGTCGATTTAGCCACCATGTTGGTTGTCGACCTTTACCTTACCCTAATGATATTGAACTAAAAAAATCGAAAAAAATCGCAGTCCATGGATTTTCAATTACTAACTGGTCAAGTCAAAGCACCATACCGACTAATACTACTAATTAACAACTGACTGCACACAAGACCGACTCCACCCAAGACTGGTTCCTGACGAGACTGACTTAACCCAAGACTAGCTCCTGACGAGACAATTTTCTGCAAAACTGACTAGACCAACCGACAAGACCAACCTGCCATACCACCCACCTATAGAATCAAACGATTATGTAAAATCCCGAAAAAAAAGTCTCCTAATAAGAACCTTATAGCTATCCACTTCGCAGAAAATCTTCGCAGAATCCTCGCAAAACATTTCTACCAGAGCCGTCCATACCAAAGGGTCATACCAACTTACCAGACCAACTGGCCAGGCCAATCAATTAGTTGCGAAACAACCCTCAAAAATATTCCCCTCATTTCATTCGTTTGCTATAAAGAACTCAATGACCCAAGTCCGTCATAATACTTCAAATCGAACTTCCTACTGCATACACTCACATACATTTTATCTAAAACAGACTCTCAATTGACTGTTTACACCACTGAATTAATAAATATTTCAGAGAAGCAGAAGGGACTGTATAAGAAATGTAACACACATTACTATATAAAATAAATTTTATTTATTTACTTTCTATATACATTATATCTTTCAAATTATTTTGATCATTCCATCTTTACATTTCTCAGATGTTTGCAGATCACGGAGAGTAGCCAAAAGTCTCATCTGATATAACCCCGATTCTGCAGTTGATCGATTTGAAGATATCTCAACAATGTGTGAGAGATCCCCACGTTTTTTAAGGCCAATCAAATATCTGAGTCTATTAACAAGTTAATTTGGGTCTTCGGGAAATATGCCTTCTGCCTTATTCACACCACTTGTCGAAGGAAACTCGTTGGTGAAATGTGTGGGAACATCGGAGAATCACAATCCATCTCCTCAGATACTTCATCAACACTGTCTTCATAGTCATTATCATCAATGCTGTCTTCATGATCATATTCACCTCCTGTTTCATCCTCAGTATCAAGTTTACTTTTCTTTATAGAGGTCGCACAGACATTATCAGTATTTAGAGCTGACAACTGTTTATTCTGAAGTTCGTAGATTTCACGCGAACATCTTGCAAGTGCACATTCTACACATACTGACTCTACCAAACCTCGTAGGTCTCTCATTCCATCCTTAGCATTAACTGTCCCGTCATAATCGTCTGTGGAATCAGTACCCATCGATGCAGCAGCGGGTATTGACGACCACTTACTGACGCTCAAAAGACGAATCCTTGCAGTTATTAATGTGGCTATTCAATATATCACCTTGCATAAACTGCATGTGTCCATTATCATAATGCTTCATCGTGCGAAAAGGACTCTTCGTACAGGCGGTTCTCTCATGTCACCGAGCATGACATCTTTTGCTGAAGATTTTTCACAGTAGCAACACTGTTTTACATGTAATTTTCCAGCAGCGGGAGATGGTACATCCATAGAAGTAAGTTCTAAAGTAGACTTCGTACGATCATTGGCTTGCATCATATTCATTGAAAAAATTTAAGTTATTTCCACAGTGACAACATGTGTATTTACTTGGTCTAGCCACATATTGCTTATATGTACACTTACTAACACATTTCATCATTGAAATTTAAGCATTTTCATGCCTTCATTCAACCAGACATTTTGTCTAGCTCCTTGATCACATAACCATGTAGTAATATCTTCAACAGTTTCTTCCAGACAAGTTCTTCGCTCAGCTTGAAATTATGGTCGTACTTAAAGCAGATAAGTGACTCCGACCAGTCTGACCGTTCACAATAAGCACCATATAAAACCAATAATGTCCTCGAGAAGCGAGCATCCCAAACCCTCGAATTGGCTGAAAATTGCCTTTCTGCAGCTATATTTTGAACCTGGGGAGGAGGAGGGGGAAATGCACTTTCTGAGGAAAAATGGGAAATGTTGTGGGAAGGGGAAATTTTGAGGGAAAAGGGAAATTTTGAGGGAAAAGTAGCTATCGGGGACCGAGATGACAGAGGATGAACAGCTAAGAGCTGCGACGACGAAATCCGATGTGCCAAAGTCATCCAAATCATTAAAAAAAATTGTTTTTAGACTGGAAACATGCAAAACGTAACACTTAAAAAAGTGTTATTCTTTATTTTGAAGTCCACCTGAAAGTAGCCCAAAACTAAAATAATAATATTTTAAACCAAACGCAGAAATCCCAGTATTGACTTGTGATATTAACATATATTATGTCTGTAGGAAAGCTGATAATGCAACTTGTATGTGTACAAAGTATTCAGATTTACTTAAAAAGTTTTACGTGGATACATGGTAAAAGGGTTGATAGCATTCTAGACTATGAATGAAAGGTTTGTGAGTTCAATTCCAGTTTCTTGCAAAGAAATTCACTAGTTGTGAAAAAGTGCTGAAGATGGCATACAAGCGTATAATATATAAACAAGTTTTATTTGGGTGAAACATTTTTGCCTTTGAAATTGCATGGCAATCTCTTCTATGTGGGCCAAAAGTGGCAAACAGCTGGGTTGTAGGTGGCAAATAGCTGGGCTATACAAGTGGTCGATTGCTAGGCCACAAGTGGCTTGCCAACAGTTGGTTGACGACACGTGGTTAAGTTACGGCAGGCAAGAAGTGAAAGACCAAGGGCCACTGCTGCCACACATGGCCCACTGATGGTGCTGAAATGTTTAGTGTACAGTTGGTTACGCAGAAGCGGGTCACTTGGGGGCAGATTGTATTTTGCTACATGAACGTTATCTGAACAGTGGCTCAGATGTGGCCAACTGCACACAACAGGAAATAGGCATTATGTGGAACACAAGCATCTGCGGGTGCATTACAGAGGTTGACTGATTGTTAACTGATTATGGAAACCGTATGTGGGCTGCGCATGTAGAAGCAGATTTGCACAAGGGAACCAACTGACTTTCGCTACTTGGGAGCTGTCGAATCGCAGTCAGTTAGTGTTCGTTACAAACAATTGAAATTCTTGCAATTATTTTTAAGCGTTTGCATTGTAATGTTTAGTGTCCTCAGTTAGGTTTCGTTGGCATGCCGGTAAAATACCTACGACTGTAAGGAATTTGGATTAAATTACATTTTATGTATCCGCGTATATATATTTTTTACCTGGGCATGTCCGTAAATAGGCTGCTAGCAAACATCATTTGAAATATTTTAGGAATATATTCCTATTATATCCAGTATGGCATCGAAGCATAGGAACATATTAACGGTTCTGATATAATATTCGAATTCGCCTTAAAATTCGTGACAGTAGTCATGTTGGGCAGTAAAATTATGTTTATAAGTTAAAAATATTAAAAAATTGAATACTTTCTTTTAAGAATACACGGCTGTAGACATGCTACATGATAGTACTATAACTTTTAAAATTAAATAAAATATAATAAATTAAATAAATAAACTTTTATTTGTATACAATGACAACTTATCTTCATATTCGAAGATACATAGACACGTCCTGTATTGTAGTCGAGTTAAAAAAACACACGATATGTTAATGTAACACGAATTTTAAATTTAATAACTTAAAGTTTAAACGATATTTTGCAATAATAAAATTTTGGGTTCAACGATATAGAAGTTAGAATTAACATAACTGATGTGTATGCGAAGAGGTAAATGATTTAATACAGCGGCCCCAAATTAAGATTACATATATAACTGAAACTGAAATAAATAACTACAGTTCACTGTATGGTAGAGTTCCTCTAGCAAATATGCTTATATTTAATATAAGTCTTCGTGGGCTGAATATTGTGACTAACGAATGTAATTATATCCTTGGCACATAACCCGACATTCTTTATCTACTTATATATAGAACTATCGGGGCTGCGGTGGTGTAGTGGTTAGACTACTCGCCTTCCACCAAAGCGAACCTGGTTCGATTCCCGGTGGGGCCGACCCCGGACGCTCTCATGTGGGAATCGTGCCGGACGATGCCACTGATCGCTCGGGGCTCTTCAGTTTCCCCCACCCTTGCATTCCGGTGCTGTTCCATTCTCACCACGCTTCACCCTCATCAGCTCTCAAGATCTCGATGTTAATAGTCGCCCAAATCGTTTCACTCACTTACTCATAAAACTATACTTCCTATGACGAAAGGCTTGAAAATTTTGCCTCCATACACGCATGCCCCCATAATATTTCATTACACATATATTATAATAATAAATATATTTTAAATATATTTTTACTCTTATGTAAGAGTGCACGCGCGAGGTCTCTAGAGATGTGGTCCGCTGATTTCAACTCATGGTTACTCGTCATGTTCGTCTTGTTACGATTCAGTTGTAATGTTTAGAGACCACGCTTCGTCGAGGTTTATCCCACTTTGTGTACCTATACATTAATAAGACCTTGTAACATACAACTATACTTACTTATGAAAATAAAAGTACTAGCAGCAAATAACACTAGTGATATCAGTATATTAATTGTATCAGAATACTGCATATGTACTCGAACGTTAAACAGATGCATTACACAGAGGTGACAAAAGTCATGGGATAGCAATATGAAAATATACAGATGGCAGTAGTATCGCGTACAAAATGTATAAATGGGCAGTGCATTGGTTGGGCTTTCATTTGTAGTCAAGTGATTCATGTGAAAAGGTTTCTGGCGTGATTATGGCCGCACGACGGGAATTAACAGACTTTGAACGCGGAATGGTAGTTGGAGCTAGACGCATGGGACATTCCATTTCGGAAATGGTTAGGGAATTCAACATTCCGAGATCCACAGTGTCAAGAGTGTGCCAAGAATACCTCATTTCGGGCATAACCTCCCACCATGGACAACGCAGTGGCCGACCGCCTACACTATTACTGGCTCTGGTTGCTGCACACGCGAGAATGGTCAGTGTTAACAGACAAGCAACACTGAGTGAAATAACCGCTGGAATCAATGTGGGACGTACGACGGACGTGTCCGTTAGGACAGTGCGGTGAACTTTGGCTGTACTGGGCTATGCCAGCAGAAGACCGACTCGAGTGCCTTTACTAACAGTACGACATCGCCTGCAGCGCCTCTCCTGGGCTCGTGACCATATCGGTTGGACCCTAGACGACTGGAAAACCGTGGCTTGGTCAGATGAGTCCCGATTTCAGTTGGTAAGAGCTGATGGTAGGGTTCGAGTGTGGCGCAGACCCCACTAATCCATGAACCCAAGTTGTCAACAAGGAACTGTGCAAGCTGGTGGTGGCTCCATAATGGCGTGGGCNGACCCCACTAATCCATGAACCCAAGTTGTCAACAAGGAACTGTGCAAGCTGGTGGTGGCTCCATAATGGCGTGGGCTGTTTTTTACATGGAATGGACTGGGTCCTCTGGTCCAACTGAACAAATCATTGACTGGAAAGGGTTATGTTCAGCTACTTGGAGACCACTTGCAGCCATTCATGGACTTCATGTACCCAAACAACGATGGAATTTTTATGGATGACATTGCGCCATGTCACCGGGTCACAACTGTTCGCGGTTGGTTTGAAGAACATTAGGACAATTCCAGCGAATGATTTGGCCACCAAGATCACCCGACATGAATCCTATCGAACGTTTATGGGACATAATCGAGAAGTCAGTTCGTGCACAAACTGCTGCACCGGCAACACTTTCGCAATTATGGACGTCTATAGAGGCAGCATGGCTCAATATTTCTGCCGGGGACTTCCAACGATTTGTTGAGACCATGCTAGGTCGAGTTGCTGCACTTCGCCGGGCAAAAGGAGGTGCGACACGATATTAGGAGGTATCCCATGACTTTTGTCACCTCAGTGTACATAACACAGCTATACTTACAAAAAGTTAAAACACTTCAAATTGAGTTAATAAACAAATTGAATATACGAGGAAAGTGTAATGTTTCAGAATGATTATTTAGCTGTGTAGATTGTTTGTTTACTTGTATTCTAGCAATTTTTTATGTGTTTTGTAAATATTTGTTCGTTTTCGTGTGATACTTTGTTTAAATTTTCTTGTGTCTTACCACTATTTCCGTGTTTTATTTTGACAGCTAAGCGCAATTTAAAACTACGTCGCGCGTTATGTAAACATTATTTGTTTATAAATAAACGAATAGAGTTAACTGGATTTTGTTGTATAATATTTTATTTCACGTAAAAGTGTGTTTCAAATATGTTTTATGGTTTCCGCAAATATATTTGTGTTTGCAAATTTTCAAAGGTAAGTCCACGCACGCAGCCGAGGAGGCGCGTAACGTAGCACAGACAGACACAGAGACTGCGAACGTATTATTTTGATAGGTAACACGTCATTGACGTATGTTTGAGATTTTATCTCAGAACTATCTGGACCAGATGCTTTTTATTATTGGTGGTTTAGTTTTGCACCAAAAGTTCGGGATTTTATGTTACAAAAGACCTGGTTTCCTTCTTCTTGGCATAGTCTTCAGCGAGTACTAATGCAATTAAATATGCTTCTGATATAAATGTTATTTTGTGCTTCGAAATGTATGTTGAGTGTTAATATTGAGTGAGAATGTTATCACAAACTATTTTCTGCAGCGGGCATGTGAAGAAGGGGCTTTATTATGTTTGACGTACTTTTATTTGCAAGATTTAAAAGCCCAATTCCATATTTGTTCTGTATAGTATGCCATTTTAATATTTTCGTGGCAAAATGCTTAACACAAGAAACGAGTGTGTCAGCTGCGGTGTATTGCATCCCATGTGAAAAAATTTAAGAAAGAATTATTTTATCCAGTTTTAATGAGAAGGAATCAACAGTTTGTCATAGTTATGTTCGACTACTGTCCATTTACTACCCAAAGAACTGCTTGAGATTATTGTATTTTCCGACTGAAAGCTGTGCATATATATATTATATATATATTCAGAATTTAACATTAACCTTAAGTGTAACGATGTTATTGAAGGAATAGTTTATGTTGACTAAAGAATTATTTAAGAAGGCAGGCAAGGGGATTATATTTATTTTAAAATGAAAATGCTAGTGTGAAACATGAACTTAACGCCTTTTAAATTGTTTAGGACAAATGTCGAGCAATGAGGGTTTTCAGCAGGAAATGACCCACAGAAGGGCGCCAATTTAACGCCTGTTGGCTGGGTGGTGTTGGGTTAATGGAAGTTTTGAAGGGCGGTGAAAAATATTGTTAGGTGGGTTTTGGACTTTGATACCCGACTAGGTGCCAAACACCGTCGGCAGGCGGTGCCAATTGTTTCTGCTGGTGATGATCTCAGAGTACGGCGGGCCGTTGGCCCGGACGTACTCAGTCCCTCAGTGAATGGTTGGAAGAGCCCCTCGCTCCTGATACTTACTGGAAAATACTGTGGGCCTATTCAGGCTGACCCATATGCCTTAAACCAGTGGTACTCATACTTTTTTTAAGGGGGCCATATTAAGAAAAACTAAGACCGCCGCGGGCCGCACTTGCGACACTTGACATAATAACATTTGTGAACTAAAAGTGGGTAGGTAATTCGATAACATTTAAAATTCAGAGTGTCGTGTATCGTCTTGCAAGTAGTTTGTTTATTCGTTCGATACGGTGATGGCGGGCGGAGGTAGTGCATCAAAAATATGTAAAGAAGTCGACTGAATGATAAAATAATGAAAAATATCGTCTAGTTTCTTCAGTGATTTTAATTTTTAATAAATTTGTATTATGTATAGCTTTGTAATTTTTGTAACATACACCCTAAAAATAAGAATTTGGCAACTTGTATCTACTGAAGCCGGCGAACGCGGGCTACAAAGAATGGGCCCGCGGGCCGCAGTTTGAGTACCCTTGCCTTAAACTGTAAAAGCTCTGAGTTGAGCATACTGACTGTTAAGTAATTTACGCGAGACTGGGCGAAGGCGGGTTATAGGGGACCCTGACCCCGAAACGCCCGAAGGCAGTGCCCGAAATAAAAGACACGAAGTAAGTAATTACTCTTGCGCAAAAACACTTACATCACTCTAGGTGAAACCTTTACACGTATTCTGGCCTGCGGCTCACCAGATAGGCAAAGCTGCAAAAGTACACAGGTATGCACAAAAAATAATTACTGGTGTGTTAAGATTCCCCGGGCGATGCTATTCCTGGGGAAGAAAGGGTGGCGTCTCCGGGTACAGAAAATAAGTCTGTAAGTTACGTCAGACTATTGCAGATAAAGATGATTGGCGCGAAAACGTGAACGGTCTATGGCGGCACGCGGCTCGCCCTGCACTACTTTCTGTTGAAGTAAAACACTTGCACAACTATATGGATATGAACCCTTGCATAAAACATGACTAAATAAATACATAATATTACACTGCACATTAACAAATACAATTTAAATGTGGATGACATGAAATGAGGGTGAAACAACTGACGTGAAAAATACGTAAATTTCCAAATAAACATGATTTAAACAATGAAACGTCTTTGAGCGTCCACACACCTGGTGTTTTTTTTATTTTGCTTTTAATTATTATATATTAAATTTCCCTATAGTTAATGTGTGTCGTGTCCGTCATAATGCAACCTCGCCCACACGGGGGGAATGGGGGTGGTATGGAGTTGTGCGGCACCACTCTGCACTCTCCTGCTCTCGCACACTACGCTGCACGGGGCACTGTACTGTGCACTTAGGGCACACTGGTGCCAGTTGATGCGGTGGATGCGTGGCCTGGGAAACGGCCTGGAAGGCAGGTCAGCGTCAAACTTCTTGATTGTGTTGCTCTTAAAGCAAGTATTAATTAAACAAGATATTAAAGTTCTCATTAATCTAATTTTTTCTTCTTGCAAATGGTAGATTACAGCTCCACGCCTACACTAGGGTCTGCATATATGATTTTAATTAATTAAATAATAAAGCTCAACGAATTAATTTTACGCATGTCATGTTGTTCAAGTGTCATATTGTGTGTCAATGCATTTAAAGTGATTATCTTATGAAATATATCGTGTTCACATTCTTGTCTGCTACCAAATAAGAAATCCTCCTCACACATTTCAGTATAGGGCATTCCCACATATACAATAATATATAATAATTTCAGTGGAACACTCGTACACACACTCACTTAATACAATATAATGTTATAGTCAGTGGAATACTAAAAAACTGTGATGACATATTCGAATTCATCTCGTTGATGATAACTACACGAAAATGCATTTTAAATATATTTAAATGAAATAAACATAAGAATCAATAATCAGTGGGGCACTTATACATATTGTGAGGTTATGTTCCAATTCGTCTCGTCAAAACTTATTTACCTTGCTGTGCCAGGGGGAAAGATATGTTACATGTTTTAGCTATAATATTTTTTTTAAATTAATTAAAGTCATAAATGAAATACATTATATAATAATAATTTTCTGTGTACACGACATTTAAAACCATACTTTCCTACATGCTTTGGCAGCCAAGTAGTTTAAGGAATCTGCATGACAACCCAAAGAGGACCACTGCTTTTAGAGAAATTTTTGAGCTCCGAAAATATACATGGCGTCGATAAGGGCGATGGTCCTTCGTGTGGTAACTGGCACTTCAACCATAAGCATCAACACACAGGCGACTACAGAACCTCTTAGCAGACAATACCAGAAACAAGATGGCTGCCACCTATGGCACACTCTAACAAGAGACACCTGAAACAAAGATGGAAATCAAACGAGAAATCATCAAGTGAAACACCTCTAGCGACAAATCCAAACGCATGTCTGGTTGCGACGATGGGGCAACAAAATGGTGGGTCGAACGAATACGAATAATTACAATATGGCGTATGGAAGAATTTCACAAGATAAGTGGCATGCAGGCGACAGAGTGATTCATCGGTGATGTCATCAGAGAGAGGATGGGTAAATCTATGACATGACAAAACAAGATGTCGGTCGATTAGAGCAAGTAATAGAGTGGATGTGGTATACAAGATGGTGGACATGCACAAGGGGCTGTACAAGATAGGGGCCTGTAATGTAATTGGGAGTGGGGCATCACAAGGGGTGGTGGTGATACATCCTAGATGGCGGATGGCTCCAACACCCGGCGCCTCAATTTTAAAGGTTTTGGGAGTTATATACGATGATTCTAATGTATACTGTCTACATGCAAATTTTGGTTGAATTTAGTTAAATTGTTTAATATATATGTCAAAATTACCTAAATGATTTATGAAGCTGCCTTTTTGAACATCGTTGTCTGACCCATTTAAATCATGAATGTTTACATGGTCTTCTGTAGAATTATGGTTTGCACAGTTTGGTACAAATTAGTTGAAATATTCCAGTGTAACATTTGGTGGGAATCGGTTGATTGGTCCTCGATATTTGGCATAAAACCTCCACAATTTTCATTCGGAGATCTTCATAAATGGAGGACAAAAAAGTAATGTAGTAGCAATTTTCATGATTGTATACTGCCAATATACAAAGTTAAGTCAAATAGATTTCATATTTTCGTAGATATCGCCCTCAAAACTAAAATAAATTTATAGCCTCCATTCTGAAAATATGCGTGTCTACTTAAAAAAATACATTTATTATTATGGCCTACCACAGCACAACATATACGCCAAATTTTGTAAAAATTAGTTGATTGTTTCCGAGATACGAGATAAAATCATTATTTTTATTGGTAAGGCTATCTTATAAAATGGCAGAGAAATGGGGATATGCATAGACCAATTCGATGGTTGTGATAGGTACTGCCAGCATAAAAATGTATGTCGTAATTTGTCTCGTTAGTAAAATATACTGTGCTAAAAATATTTATATAGCCACCATTTTGAAAATAAGTGCCTAACCTTCATAAAACATACCTGTTTAACCACCTGAAGCAGTACTATTTGTTTGCCAAATTTCGAAGGAATCTGCCAATCGTTTCCCGAGATATGACAGAAAAACTTTATTTACTTGTACGGTGCTAACTTACAAAATGGCGGACAAAAGATTATCTATGTACGTACAGTCGATAGTTGTAATAACTGCTGTCAGCATACAAAGTTTAGTTGAAATTGATTACATGGTTTCGACGATATAGCATTCTAAGCTAAAAATAGCTATATGGCCACCATTTTGAAAATAAGTGTCTGACGTGTTTAAAGCATTCCTCTTGACATCATATGATTCAGTACTACTTGTTTGCCAAATTTGATAGGAATTGGTTATTTCTTTCACGAGATATAACATAATAATATAATTTATTCGTATGACGCTATCTTCCAAAATGGCCGACACAAGTGTTTATTTGTTGGCATAAATTATGCTTGTAATATATACTTTCAGTATACAAAATTTGGTAGACATACTAAATTTTTCTGAATCTCGTTTGATTAGGCCTACATAAGTTAGGAAATATCACAATTTTGTTAATAAAAGAGATTAGAGTCTCGTCTGAATGAAAGGTTTACAATACAAAATAATGGTTTGTATTGATAGCATTGAATTATAATTTTGACAAACTAGAAATATTAGAAAGAAAAAGAAAAATACTAGGCCCATGAAAAAAATACAGAAGGCTGGAAATTGACAAGTAATGATGAAATATATCAAAATGTAGAAAATATAACAGAAACAATGAGAACAAGAAGACTGATATTTTTGGAAATTTGTACAGAATGGATGAAAATAAGTTAAGATCTCCAAATATTTGTACAAAAAATTCAACAAGTTGGATTCAAGATGCCAAGAAGAATTTAGAAAGAAACAAAATTAAAGCAGAATAAGCTACATAATAAATACATTTTGAAGGAAAGAGCGTTAAAAATGGAAGTACTACAAGGTCGGAAAGAGTAAAACACAGGCTCTAATGGTCCGAAGAATGAAAATAGAAACATTGTAAAAAGATGAAAGAAAATTTGAAAAAAAAGGAAAGAACAAATGATGAGGAATTGAAATTCACATATGGTCCCTACGTTGCCTAACGTAAATAACAAAATATACTATTGCTACTATAAAATATTAATCAATTTTTATTGAATACAGCACACACTAAGATGCGTCTCCACTGGGCAAACGTAATTAGCATTGTGGCTGTCGTAACCGTAGAATGAATATGGGGTTAAGTGATCACGCTAGATGCGCATAACCAGTCTCCGTGTCTTAACATCGAACTGCTTTTCTGCCAATAAACGACGTGTATAGAATTTAATATTAGAACATTGTTTATATTGACAAGGGCTTTGAGATATTTGTATAATCCCTCAAATCGATTTGTAGTGCATTAAATTCAAATCAGTAGACGTATTTTATTAATATAAAACGGCTTGTCTTTTGAAAAGTAACATATAAAAAAACGTTTATCAGTGTTGGCCATGTGAATTTAACAGTTGTATTGGTGTGGGGTAGGTCAATGTTGGATACATGTTCAGAAGACGTTAAATCAGTCTACCTCATATTTAGTATAATAATTGTGTCAGTTGAATTTTGGGAGACTACTACTTCAGCTTAATTCTTATTGCCAAAATTTTCATATTGCAAACAAACCGACGGGCGTGTGTGTGTGTGCGCAGGCGCGCGCGAACATGGTGGCGGAGACGTGCGCCGTGTGCACGCAACCAGCCAATCAGCGCTGCGGCGGCTGCCACGTCACATACTACTGTTCACGTGACCACCAGAAGACCGACTGGAAGGCTCACCGCCATCAGTGCAAGCCGCGCTGCTTCAAGGTAATTATTGCATGTCACTTTTGTCTTCAACACCGCTTTACAATCACACCGACACACGGGCTACCTGCATGGAAACGGTGATGTAGCGCTCACTAAGAGAACAGCCAACAATATATTGGTTTGTATATGGCCAAAAATATATCTAGTTTCCCAAACAAAATATTCTGTTGAATAAACAAAACTTGAAAAGCCACAAAATTAATTTTGTTCATCTAACAAATTACACGTTTGAACAAACAAAACCTCTGTGTTAGGCCAAAGGAAATGAGACTGTCAACAAAATATTTTGTTGAATCTACTGTACATAAACACCTTACAAAAAGTTTGGAATATACATACAGAATGCACGTTGCACAAACATATAAAAGAGAGCATAGAGATTATATGTTACCAACGGTACCGATACAAAACGTGAAATTCAAAGTGTTTCTAACAAAAAACATTTTTCCAATATTACAGATAAATAAACCCAAAAGAACAACAACATTAAATCTTCCACACAGTGGATTGTGGAACATCAAGCTTACGACTAATACGCAGAGTCGGTGCACGAGGGCTTCGTTCAATGACTTCCTGAATCCGTTGCTCGTTGTCTTCAAGTACCGATGGCCTGCCTGAACGCTCTTCGTCCTTAACACTCCCTTTGCTATTGAATTTGTTGACAAGATGGCGAATGGTCACATTTGTAGGGCCAGGTTAACTCAATCTTCGAGTGGAATCATCTCTCACTGCATCGTACGTTAGTCCTCTCAGACGAGCACGGGCCACGGCTGTCCTCTCTTCAATGGTGAACATTTTCAATACCTAAAACAAAAACAAGATATAGTGCCGATTTCCCAGAAATGGATAGGGACTTTATAATCATCCTGTATTTTGTTGTCACTATAGAAACAATTAATTTGGCTGAGCCGAACAAACTTAGTTTGATTAAACAAAAGTTTTTTCTCATTGTTTGCAGTGATCCATTCCGACACTATAACTTCGTGACCAATAACACGATTGAAATCAGTGTGGTTTATTTCGATAGGACATACGACTACGGTGGGAGCATAACCTTGAGTTGGCCCCGCGCGTGCGTGAAGCGCAGGTGGGGGCCCGCGGCGACTGGCGACACTAAGGCGAGGAATCTATATCTCGCGATTCCAATGTGCTAGCGCGTTGATTTTGGTACGAAAAGAAACATCTCGTACAGAGCCGTCGATTTGAGGCTCCCGCCTACCTAGAGCTTTTTTCTGCGTTTGAGGCAGAGAAGCGCGGGAGCGATAAGGGCGACACTGCCACGCTCATCAAGTGCCCGATCGCCGCTAAGCGCAAGGCCCTCAACTTGCGTGCAGTGTTCTCGCCGCACTGCGTGTTGCTATGGGATTTCAGCGGTGACCCTATTATTTTATTGGTGAAAATTATATAGGAAGGTTCAGTGTGGGGCCCTTGAGTAGTTTTTTATGTATCTAATGCGTATATTTTGAGATATAACGCTTTGAAAAAGCTGTTTTCAGCCGTTTTTGAGTACTCAGAAATGGTGTTTATAACGTGCGTGACATTTTGAAAGTACTCATCAGCTCTCGTCTGAAATGTGTGAAATGTGTGTTCTCATTGCAGATGAGAACATAGGACGCACGTTCAATATTTTCGAGAGGAAGAAGAGTATTTCAAACACTCTGCAAAGCAGTTCAAGCGCCAGGAAGGCGGGAATCTTAAACCACAAAAACACCAAGAAACTATACCTTTCGTTACTTTCATTTCATTCCTGTATGCCAAAGATTATATTACCCTCTAATGTAGACGTATTCACGTTAACCAGTCAACCGTGTCTCCGACGCTACCACTCCCCCAATTTTTTTCGAAAGTAAGTTTCAAAAATGTTTAGTTAACGTGAAACAGGCAGAGCGCAGGATTGGCAGAAAGTTGATGGCACTCTGACAGCCGCTAAGTATTTTTTTTTTCCTTCACCATTTTAATATTTGTCACATGAAACAAGTTAAAAGTTTCTTTGTTTATTCTAGTTTAACTTTTTTTTTTTTAATCAGGGATATATCTGTAATGTCTCAATATAGGCAGTTCACGGTTAATTGAGCACTTTTGAAATCGACCTTTAGAAAATATCACTGTCTCCACCTGCATGCACTTTAACGGCCACCGCGAGTGGTATGCGCCCAGTTAAGTTGGTAATGACGCCGGAAAAAGTAGTTCCACGTACAAACGTTGAATTAAAAGTGTTAGGGAAACATTTGTGAATCCCGAAATGTTTTATTTTGCCTTCTGTTATTTTTAAGCATATAAGTGTAAGAATGAGCAAATGTGTCAAATGTTTACCTTTGTAATAATTGTACAGTTTACCTTGGCCAACGCTTGAATAAAGTGATCAGGCCCATGGCAATGTTATTTCACATAAGGTTGAATACACCATGTGCATGCAAGTCGATCCTAAGCAGGACTTTCAAGAGTGCTCATATGTAAAGAGCCTGTATCAACGCTAGTGGCTTCTGCATATTTAGAATTATTTGTTCATTACCTAAATTAAGAAGAGGAGCTGGTATTAGTATAAGTAGCTATAAAATGGGGGTTCTAGCACACCTGGTGCTGGTGCCAGGACGAGGGACGAGCTGTGGCGTCCGCCGCGGGGCACAGATGACGTAATCACAGAATTGTCTTGCTCACGCATTCTTCCCCGCGTGGGCTTTGATTAGCTGCGCGAGGCTCTCAAAATTTTTGTTATGAATTTCAATATATTTTTAAAATAATTTTTATTTAACTTTAATTTTTTTTTCAAATTTTTTCAAATTTGTTTTTTCAAAATGTATTGTTTTTAAAATAGGTTTTGTTTAAATAGTTTTTAATCAATTCCCTGCTTCATGCTCTTGCATTTCATACTAGGAGATTTTCTCCAAATTTTCCCAAATTCGATTATCATTTAATTCCTTCTTACTAGATGATATACATAATGTACTTGCATTCCAAACTGAGAGGGTTATCTCAGAGTCTTCCCAAAATAAATTACAATATAAGTCCTTCCTACGAGATTATATACTTCATGCTCTTGCATGCCAAGCCAGGAGGGTTATCTCATAGTCTTCCCAAATTCGATTATAATTTTAAGTCCTTCCTACTAGATTATATACATCACATGCTTGCATTCCAAGCTGGGGGGGTTATCTCAGAGTCTTCCCAAAATCAATTGACATTTAAGACCTTCCTACTAGATGATATACATCACGTACTTGCATGCCAAGCTGGGAGGGTTATCTCAGAGTCTTCCAAAATTCACAAAGTTTGTCGGTCGAATTTCTCTCCATATTGTATGTGGCTTCTCTGTACTTAATGAAACTTCGGGAAAAAAGGAATCGTCGTTGGTGCATGCATCCAGTAATATACCTAACATACTTCTAGTGTATTTAATTTAAAATTCGGCGATCATCGGTAATATTCATAGAAATATATTTCATACTTCCGTATGTCAGTACGTAGTTTTTATCAGCTGTTTTCAATTACACAGATACATGTCTTTACCTCAAACATTATGAGTGACACTTGTCCGCACAATATGGAACAGACTGACTTGAAAACACGCTGGTGGGTGAGCCACGCTTCTATTTTAGCTAAAAGTTGTATGTGCGCGTAATCAACGCAACATGCTGCGTTACACCCAACTGGTCTGCTAAAGACCTTTCACGATAAAGTGAGCACTTTTGAAAGGAACCTTAGAAAAATGTCACTGCTCCTACCCGCATATATTTTAACGGGTGCATGAGTGACAGACCCCCAGTAAAATTGGTAACGATGGAGGGGAAGTAGTTCCATGTCTTAACGTAGTATTAAAAATGTTAGGTAACAATCCTTGATAAATTAAATTTTTTATATAGCTTTCTGTTTTTTAATGCTTCTCATTGTAAGAATTAGCGGATTTGTAAAATATTAACTATTCTAATAATTTCACAGTTTCACTTGAGAACGCACAAATAAAGTGATAAGGTCCATGACAGTGTTATTTTGATATAAGTCGGAAGGATACACAGCATGCATACAAGCAGAGCTTAAGAAGGGCTTTCAAAAGTGCTCAGTTTAACATGAACAGCCTTTACCAACGCCGTCCTCCACACACGTTAAACGTTTATTTAGTTTGCGGCATTTAACCACGTGGGTTGCGTTCTGGAGTGTAATCCTCTGCGTGTCACTCGCCACGTTTGTAACGCCCTTAGGCATGCACTCAAAAAATAATTACAATTCTGTGTGCTCGTAACACACATACACTACCTTTCAATTTTTATGTTCGTTAATGTGTACTGCACAGGAAATACTTGAGTATTATTTTTAATGAAATAATTTGTATACAGTAAGTTTGTAAGAAACATTAAAACTACCAAATGGACAAAGAAAATATTTTAATTTACAGCAATTAAACACAACTAATAAAACCAAAGAAGACAAACAAGGTGTTCCGAAAAATTGTTCACAAGTTTGAACCATTAATTTTTTAATTGGAAATGATATGAAGGAGTGGTTTGTTGACTAATATTTAGTCACAGTTTACTAAGTAATATAAAGCAGTTGAATGTGTGCGCCATTCATAGCTCGAAGAACATCAAGTCGGAACATCAGTTCCTGCCACACTCGATCCAGTATCCACATCAACTCGTACAGTTGCAGCAGTTACACCAGCATTAATTTCCTGCAGGTCCCTGCAGGCCGTGCACATCTTTCACAAACCCACAAAGGTCAAATACTAAGGGAACTATGTATGGTGGCCAGGCGATCGGACCACTTCTGTCAATCCAGCGACCAGGAAAATTGTTCGGACTGGTAGTAACGGTCAAGACCCAGTAGGCAGGAGCGCCGCCCTGCAGAGCTACGTATATCAGTTGTAGGGACATCAACTGATTACGCCACCGAAATAACATTGTTTACTTACCATGCAGGTGCAACGGCAGTTTTATTCAACATGTAAACATACAGTTGCTAAACAGGCAGATGATTATCGATGAAGTAATGACACACTGTGAAGGCTATTTTGCACACTAACAGGTTGACTGGCTGGAATGCCAGGTGGTGTAAGTTGAATTTTCTAATAGGTAATTTCAACCACCACAAGAGAAATGGTTACATAAGCGCCAGCTTGTGGTCACGAAGCGTTAACGTAAAAGCTAAAGAGGAGAGGCTTGTACCATGGGACACTTTGTTTTAAATCATTTTTATGGGTGACGTATTCGGTATTTATGAATTATAGAGGTGCTAAAGTATTAGTAAATACATTGCTTTGCATCTCCTATAAATTATATTCTGAAATATGAAAAGAACAATTCAAAATTAATGGATAAAAGAGTTATGCATTTGTCCCAAGGTACATGATGGCCATATACATTGAGACAGTAGGTAATGGACCTTGGGACAACATAATAGCTACATAGGAAATGTAATTCATTGAGTCCTTTTATTTATAGTATTAATTAGATAAATTACAGACACCCTTGGATGAGTTTGCAAAATACAACTGACATCATTCAAAATTATAGCCATCGAAACGTTCACGGAACAGAACAAATTTGCTCTGCCTTGCAGTTGGTCCAACGCTGATAGGAGCAGACAGTTTACACACAATGTCTTCAGTGGTCGTGTCAAATGTTGTATGACAGCTGTATACAAATGTATTCGTAACTAGCTAATTTGAACTCTCTTGAGATATTTTACTTGCAGAAGATTACTTTCGTTGGTGACGGTTTAAATGACGTAGAAATACTCTTTATTTTCCTATGACTTGAGCTAAGGCAAAATCTCCAACATGAATGCCAGTAGACCTTCTATCATGAACATATTCCTCTTATTCATGATTTCATTGGCAGATTCATCACCCGGGAAAGAGGAAATATGATGAACTGGAGTCAATAATTCCTCTTTTGATCTCTTGGGGTGTAATAATGCTCGGTCCTGGCAAACTACATCCGTCAGCAGGTTTATTTTGACTGAATGATGTTGGTAGGCTTAAGCCTACCTCAATCCTTGAGGGATTTTCTCGATGTCATATAGCTCGTCATTACCTCTTCATCAGAAAATATGTTCTCAGTCAGAGGCCATATCCCTGGTATATGGAAACCCGGGCAAATATGTTATGCACGAGGATAGGCTTTACCTGTGCATTCTGAAACATCACAAATTGTTAATTCTCGACCACAGTTAGTTAGCATACTCAGTGCAAGGTGAATTGTAACATTTTTTGAAGGTTCCAAAAACCATGTGATACAACGGCTGGAGATTATGACTTGTATATGGCAGGAAAGTCAATAAAACTAGCCCATAATCTTTATACAGATGTAAGTAGTTTACTGAAACATGGATTATGTGACTGTCCAGAACAATTAGATATTTTATGTCTGTAGAAGGCTTCACATGTTCAATGAAGTGATGAAAAAAAATTAACTAATACCTCGCTGTTGGACCAACCACTCACATGCGCAGTTCCAAAACTTCCAGTTCGAGCATCCTTCATAATGTTGTGCCATTTAAATTTTTTGGCACACAATTTTGTTAATTATTATATATTGTTTTAATAATTTGGTTGGTTTATAGATAAATTTTTGATAAAGGTTCTTCCTGGTTTCCACTACCACCTGTTGTGCAATGTTTGAAAATTATTATAAAATATTTTGTCATTCCAAAATGGCTATCACTAATGAATAATTTAAATGTAAAATTTAAAAGGGCAATTTTTTTCTCACGTGAAATATGTGACAAATGATTCTGTAATTTAATTTGTAAAATTCTGACCTTTGTCAGTTTTAATATGGTAAACACAAATTTTGACATATTTATTGACACTTCAATTCTCTGCATTGAAAATCAAGGCTGCATTGTCATAAGTAATTGTAACAACAATAATTTTAGATTAATGTACACACGTGTCATAATGGGCGTGATATCTGGCGCTTGCTTAGGTCGGCTGGTTTGCGAGAAAAAACAGACCTAGTATAACTGCTGTGAAATCATAATTATAACATAATGAAACAACATTGTAACAGCGGAAGAACTATTTTATTTTGTAATTTTTACAACTTTACAGTGGGAATCTATGCTAGAACTGGTCCTTTTGACAAGAAGGCCTCCGGTTATTAGAATAAAGGCGTGCAACTTTTTAGTTCCTGGAATGGTGATTGCAGATGCAAACCGGGTTTGCAAAAACAATCTCTGACGTTGAATATCGTCTTTGGAGCAGTAGTAAATGGCTGTTTGTTTTAAAGATGATTTTACCCATTCGTATAATCGCATTGGTGTAACAATTGCTCCCCTTGNCCCTTTCCCAGACCATCGCACGGCCCCTTTCCGTGAGACGTTGCATGAAAATGTATATCTGCATCTGCGTTAAAATCTTCTATGTAATAAAATAGATTCACAAAGTTGAATCTATTTTCAAAATGTTGTGAAGCCCGGTCGGTTATATATATATATTTTTAGATACAACTATTGCTTTTTCTAAAAGATGCTTGTGTAGTACGTTTTGGAAAGCGTAGAAGATGGCTGTATCATGTTTTAAGTCATCCGAAATCATAACAATACTGCCGTGATTTACTTCACTGCCATCTCTATAATAAAAAACTGACGTTAGAAGTTTTGCCTGCTCGTTATTCCAATGAAAAGATTGAGCAGCATCTTGAACAACAAACCTATAATTTTCTGCAAAATCACATTGTACGAGAATTTGACCTTCATCGATAGTCTCCTTAAGAGTTTCAAAATAAAGCGCCTGTTCCTCTGCAATGTAAGCATGAGGTTTCAAAGAGTCCATAGCGTCGCATGAGTCATCTACAAAATTATCAGAAGACAATAGTTGAGTAGATATCGTGAAGCGGTCTGTACCAACCCATCTTTCAAACTGCACGTCTGTCACTTGATTGTTATCAAATATAATTTTTAAATACTCTCGAATTGCACTTAAGCCAGGACAAGAATCACAGCGTTCATTTGGCGTTGTCTTTGTAGTCATTAAATTACACGTCGGTGTTGGATTGGGACACATCATCTTGCGAAGGCAATCCTTATAAGATGAAAGTTGCATGGCAGTTCCAGCTGTAAGATTGGCAATGTCTCCTCCATTCAACATCCGCTTTACGTTTTGATGGTAAGTACAAACACATACCATATGTGTTCCAGAGTCGCCTGCGAGAATACATTGTTTGGGTCTTAGAGTAAAAAACTTTGTTAAGCCTACCTGGACGTTCGGATATTCATCTTTGAACCTCTGATAAAGTTCATCAATGTTGCACAGCAGAAGCTGTTTTTGTATGTGCGTTCTTTTTCCATCATCTAATTTAACGGATATAACATCTTTTTTACCAGGCATTATTCGGCTAATGTCTTCTCGTAGATAAAAACATTTCACCAAGTTTTCGGTCTCGGCTGGTAGTTTAAGGCCAACGCGTGGGTTTGGAGATGACAAGATATCGAATTGATCGACAAGTTGCTTTGCTTTTCTCGTTTGTCGCCTGGATGTTACAAATTCTTCTCCAAATTTATTTTCACTCCGTGACGTAGGTGCTATAGTCAATATCAAAGTCTTCATAAAAGTAGAAGTAGACGGATCATTAAATTTCTACTTTAGCTGCTTCAAAATGTCTTGGTTTTTTATGGTTGTGACGGTTTGGGTTGAATTATGTTTAAACTTATCTTCGGGAATGAACGGTTCATCGTGGGTGTTTTGCAAAGATTCACTCGATGTTTGACTGCACTGCACACAATATCTTCATTAGCTACTGGAGGTGTTTCATTTAAAAGTCGTTTCCTACAGGATGCACATACGTAAACATCTAGTGAAAAACCCCACTTTTGAGCTAAACATTAAGAAATTTTCCTTAAATTTTTTAACTTTCGATGAAGTACCAAGCGAAATGGATTAAAACATCGATCACCGTACGGCGCCATTACAAAATAATAACTATCTTATGATTTGCACAAATCGCTGAGAGGTTAGAGCAACACTAAAAAAATAACGGAAAATACGAAACCGCTTGGCGTCACATTTCTATCTCTTTCTTGTACATAGCTTTGATTCTATTTTAAGAATAAGTAGTACTTATCGCTGCTAAGCGATAAGTACTACTTATCTCGTTTCGCTATTACATAATTATTTTTTCTACTGCTTCCTAATAATGTTTTTGTTCTTTATAATATTTTATTAATTTGAATAATACTTACCCCACATCATTGTAAGAGCTTAAATACGCTCAAACGGGATAAAATAATAATAACGCTGCAAGTTTTAAAGCAATATCGCGCAAACCAGCCGACCTAAGCAAGCGCCAGATATTACGCCCATTGCGACGCGTATGTATGACGCCCATTGCGACGCATCTAACTCCTAAACTAATGCAGATCCCATTTTGAATTTTCTAGTGTGTTTTTAATATAATTTAAGCTATATTTTGAAATAAAAAAATTTAAAAAAAAAATTGGTCGAAGTAACTAAAATTCTGATTTGAAATGTTTACTCCCGGTTTTGTACATGAAATATTTTTGGTTTTTCTAATTTTATTTTATATTTCAAACGAACAGTACATCGTTGATATAAGTAGCTATGTTTATTGTAAATTTGTTAAATTCGAAAAGCTACTTTCAAAACTTTCTAATTTCAAATACGACAATTTTTTAGACCTATAACTTTTCAAATAAACATCATACAAAAAAAATATTGTGTGTTCACATTCATACCTACCAGAAGTACTATTAGGCCGAATATGATCTAATTTCAGAACCTCACTTTTTTTTAGCTTTCCACTTCACATGAAATGCCCCAGTGGTTAATTCTCAAGAAATTGAGAAAAATGACCTTGCTAGATAAAATAATATAAGTTGATGGAATGGACAATTTTGTCTATAAAGTGTACATAAGTGCCTTATCTCAACTGACTAGGTGGCCCCAAACTTTTCCTAGTTTCAATCAAAAAGATGTGGTAATGAAAAAAAAAAAAATAAGGGAATGACTTTTTTTATATCATTTATATATTAGAGTCTAAATGTTTGAATCAAAAAGTAAATCATTAATTCTTTCAAAATATAAATTTAATTATAAATGACAAACTTTTTTTAAACATTTAATATGTATTTTTTTTATTACTGAGATCTCAAGTACTTCTATCGACTAATTATAAGTATTTTAACTCACAACGAGCTTTATCTTACCTATATACATTAAGATAAAAAAACTAATTTGTTTAGTAAATAAAAACTAACTTTTAACATAAACATTAAATCTTCCTGAGATAAATAAAAATATTATTGTCACTTGTTGAACTAGAATATTTTTAAAAATATTTTTAATTTTAATTACTTTAAATTTAATTAGAAATTATTCATTTCTACCATAGGATAACAAACCTTTATTTTATTAACTTTGGCGCTTTAATCTTTTGTACGTTCGACTCCCAAGAATATAGCTCTTCATATTTTATTACTGGCCATATCCATGCTTTTGTTCCTTTTTTCATACACCTTACCATTGCTCCATCTTAAAAAACTGAAATTACTTCGCCAGGGTAAATTTTAGTATCCCATTTTACAAGCACATAATCACCTGCACTATAAACGTTTGAATTTGATTTGAGAACTTTTTGAGCGGGAGAATAACACTCAGTTATTGTTTGAACATTTGAGACCAACTGCGCTGGCATATGATTGCATCTTGTTTTAATAGAACTATTACCAGGAGATGAATCATATCCCAAATTAAAATGATTACATTTATCTATGCAGTCTAGGCAAGAAAGTCTTCTGAACTCTAATTTACTATTGAAGAATACAAATTGCCGTATTTTTTAGTTCCTCTGAATGTAGCTATGGCTTTCGACTCTTTTTTTAACTTATCAATTCGTAAAATATCATCGGTAGTAACTTCAAACAGCATTATAGAGGGACATCTCGACTGCGGAATATTCTTAAGTGAACGCAAAAGTTTACAATATCTTTGCCCTCAGCCACAGCTCTATAGGTAGTTTTTTTTTAAGGTGCCACCTACCCCATCACGAGCTCCTTTACCATGGCCAGGTTCAGAATAATACCATGAGAAAATGAGATTCCTGGGTAAAGATCTTTCACGTGATGAGATACAATGTGAAACATGTATTTATTTTTATATTGATTTACCGGGCTATCACTGAGTATGTGTATGTTAAAAATATTTAATTTTTGGCTTTTAAGCTATTCAAAAATCGGCTTTTAGTGCACCCATACTGCCATAGTGTCAATGTCTACTGCTGCAAGATAGAGAGCAAAAAGCTTGAGCATTAATAACGTTGTTGCGACGTAAATACAATACACCTGTATGGAGCGTAACTTGTCTTGTCCCACCGAAAAGAACGGCTTGAATTTCTTCATTATACTTAGAGGAATAATTTTTGCTATAGTCAACATGAATAAGAACTTCATACTCAGTCAAATTAATTTTTAGATGTGAAATGACTTGATATTGGTGTTCTTTGATCGCAACATGCTGAAAGAATGATGGCAGTCTCTCTTATAGTGTCTGTACTTTTTAATTGGAAATTTTATCTCCTTTTTCATTGGTTTGTGCACTGACTTGACGTATCCATCCTTTTCATATGAAGTAGTTTCTTACAACCATTGCCTGCAAGTCACACTTTTATTTGGTTGCTGAAGATAATATTCGAGAGATTTATTTTTACACTCTAAACATTCTGTAAACAAACATTTTGTGGAATGAATATCACATGTCATAGCTATCAAAAGCCTCGTTACAGTGCAAACACGCAATGCTTTGTTTTCATGTAATTTGGAAATCATTAGTTCAACATTGCTAAACATGAGCACAACATGAGCTACACATTTACAAGTATTTCGTTCCTTAACATTTGCCCAAGTTACCCAAAAAGATCTAAATCTACAAAATGTAGCGAAACTTATACTATAAGTGACTGTAGTTATACATTTTTTAATGCAAATTCTGTAATGTATCACATGAAAAACGTTTTTGTTTTACTTCTCCTTTCGATTTAATGCAATAATTTTTTCCGGGGCACATTTTAGAATTTCTGTCTCTTTCCAAAAATTCCACCACGTCTTTCTTCACAATTAACATTTTAGCATTTACTTTCTGAAGACCACCTCTTTTGTAAATGTAATGTTAAAAAATATGTCTTGACAAAGACAGTAATTTATTCTTTCTTAAGAGATTTGGCTTTAATACGTCATAGTATTTCTTCTTCTCTTTGTGTTTGTTTCCTAGAGTATTATAACTTTCCTGTAATTGCTTAGTAAGAACTTGTGATAAAAGGAGTTTTTTTTTCACTATCGGCGGAACCTTTATATTTTTAAAAAGCGACGATACCTTAGCTTGAGGGGAAGACGGATCAAATTATTTAGCTTCTCTGGAACACCTCTTTCAATATTTTTCACTCATTCTTTTTGTCTCATTTAACTTATTCTCTAATTTGGAGATTTTAGCATACATTATTGCTCTACGGTTTTTTAATTACCGTCTTCTACGAGCAGCCATTGTCTCCTTATTATTAACATTATTAATCTCAACTTGATGAATTATTGACGCTGGACTAGGAGGTGGTGTTTCGTCTAATGATCTTTTTAAATTTTGGCGTGCTCGTGACTTTTTATCCCTGTAAGTTGTACTGTACACTCTCCACTGCTTTTTCTTCTGTCTTCTTTCTCCCGAACTCATAACAGACACCTGTTTTACTTGTCCCTTTTCTTTCTTCTTCAAATACTTAAACCTGTCATTCTCATGGAGTTTTTTTTAAAGCTTCAGGCGCTGCTTTAATTTTTTCTGTGTATTGTCTGTCATATTCTTTTTTTTTATTTTAGATTTTGTTTTAACATGATTCCCAAAGCCAAAAACTTAAAAAATAGAAAGTAAGTATGCCATACTAAACCAAAAATACAATTGCTTCAATGTATTTATTATATTTAAGCTAGTATAAGAATGATAAAAGTAATATTCAACTGCCAATAAAATGCGAGGGCGTGATTTTTTTTGGGGACACAGGAAAAAGGGAGTTTTAAAATGATTTTTTTCTCTGTACTTAATAAAAAGGATATTTACCGCAAGTTACAGTATTTTTAAAGTAATTTATAAAATTTAAATAAACATTTTCATTAAACGAGTTGAATGAAAGATTTAATATCATTTTAATATTGAGTATGGGACATGATGAGGGAATGGTTTTTATGGTATTGCGTTGACTGTTATTTTTTATCTTCAAACAAGAACGCTAAAATTATGTATGGTACAAGTAGCTACGTTAATAACGTACTGTTAATTACGTAAGTAACTGTGTATGGACACGATTTTTGCAATTTCGTGCGAACTAGTCATGTATACACATTTCTGTAAGATAGAGGTACCAAACTTAGGTTGTGAACATCGATTTAACTAACAGACTTCTGCATAACGGACAATTTCCGAGAATATAACCTGTCCATTAAACATGGAAAAACTCTTGACAGAGTGTAAACTAATAGTCCCTATACACTGAGGCGACAAAAGTCATGGGATACCTCCTAATATCGTGTCGCACCTCCTTTTGCCCGGAAAAGTGCAGCAACTCGACGTGTCATGGACTCAACAAGTCCTTCGAAGTCCCCGGCAGAAATATTGAGCCATGCTGCCTCTATAGACGTCCATAATTGCGAAAGTGTTGCCTGTGCAGGAATTTGTGCACGAACTGACTTCTCGATTATGTCCCATAAATGTTCGATGGGATTCATGTCGGGCGATCTTGGTGGCCAAATAATTCGCTGGAATTGTCCAGAATTTTCTTCAAACCAATCGCGAACAGTTGTGACCCGGTGACATGACGCATTGTCTTCCATAAAAATTCCATCGTTGTTTGGGTACATGAAGTCCATGAATGGCTGCAAGTGGTCTCCAAGTAGCTGAACATAACCCTTTCCAGTCAATGATCGGTTCAGTTGGACCAGAGGATCCAGTCCATTCCATATAAAAACAGCCCACGCCATCATGGAGCCACCACCAGCTTGCACAGTTCCTTGTTGACAACTTGGGTCCATGGATTCGTAGGGTCTGCACCGCACTCGAACCCTACCATCAGCTCTTACCAATGAAATCGGGACTCATCTGACCAAGCCACGGTTTTCCAGTCGTCTAGGGTCCAACCGATATGGTCACGAGCCCAGGAGAGGCGCTGCAGGCGATGTCGTACTGTTATTAAAGGCACTCGAGTCGGTCTTCTGCTGGCATAGCCCAGAACAGCCAAAGTTCACCGCACTGTCCTAACGGACACGTCCGTCTTACGTCCGGCATTGGTTGCTGCGGTTATTTCACGCAGTGTTGCTTGTCTGTTAACACTGACCATTCTGCGCAGACGTCGTTGGTCTCGGTCATTAAGTGCAGGCTGTCGGCCACTGCGTTGTCCATGGTGGGAGGTTAGCCTGAAATTAGGTATTCTCGACACACTCTTGACACTGCGGATCTCGGAATGTTGAATTCCCTAACCATTTCCGAAATGGAATGCCCCATGCGTCTAGCTCCAACTACCATTCCGCGTTCAAAGTCTGTTAATTCCCGTCGTGCGGCCATACTCACGTCAGAAACCTTTTCACATGAATCACTTGACTACAAATGAAAGCCCAACCAATGCACTGCCCATTTATACATTTTGTACGCGATACTACTGCCATCTGTATATTTGCATATTGCTATCCCATGACTTTTGTCACATCTGTGTATATGCTGCATAAGCATGTGAATGTAAAATTTTAATTTAGCTTTATTTCGTATGACCATGCCATTCGACAGAAACAAAGTTTTCATATAACTCCACAAAATTAACACAGTGGCTGGAAAAACACTACATTCCTATGCTGTATTTTCGACTGGTGTCACCAGGTAGCACTTCTTCCTGTTAAAATGTATGTAAATAGTCAAATGCTAATTTAAATCTTAACTGAGAATAGACTGTGGCAGTTTGCTGAGTCATGAATATGTAATAGATGTAGTCCTATTGCATCCACAACACTCTGTATATGTATACGAATATGTTATTTGGAACAAGCAGTTGGCCTTGTAAGATTGGCTGTGTGTAGGTGTCTACAAGTAATATAAATTTATTAGCGATGTAATGTAATTTTCTGAAGAAAACTACCAGCTTTATTAACCCAACAATTAGATTTTTCGAGTGATACAGTCATGACAACAACACCTTCCCATGGAATGAATTGCATATTCTGTTCCTGCTATTTATTCATGATGCTTCGCCTTCTTTTGACCCACGAACAGCCACTGACTCAAGATGGGTTAGATCAGTCACCCTTATTGTAACACCCGTAATAAGTATAAGAAATTTTCAATAATTATGAAACTGCATTGGTCCATTTCAGAAATACCTCAGCATGATGCCTAGCAGAAAATATAATTGCTGGTGGTTTAAATTTATTAGTAAATTCTACTTAAATATGATTTATTTCTGTGTTTTCCTATCAAATAATATTAAACTTTTGAAAAAACTGTTGTTATGATATTTTAAGTATTTGACACACTGGGGTAGGTAACTAATATCACTCATTTATTTTAGCAGACACTCACTTGACAATTCAGTGGTGTATTTCCAAAAATATTAACTCATACGAGATAAATCAGACTTTTCCAGCAGTAATTTACTTAACGGTATAAAATATTCCAATATGTCAATAAGAAGATAAATGAGCTCAATATAACCAGTGAATGAGAAGTGTGACACAGAGGGACAGGGATAAGAGTGTGAGCTATAACGGTGTAGGTGATGTATTGTGCAGGTATGTGAGAACGCAGTGCTGGGGCGACACTTGGTGGCAACTCGCGACATCCGCGCTGGGGAGGTGGTGCTGCAAGAGTGCCCCCTGGTGGCTGGACCAGCACAGATCACCGCCCCCGTCTGCCTCGGCTGTTACAGACTGCTGTCCGAGCAGAGTGCACAGCCCTGCTCTGTGTGTGGCTGGCCAGTGTGCAGCCGTGCCTGCGAGACCAGCGCTGCACACGTCCCGGAGTGTCACATCACTACTGCTCGCCGTGGAGCTAAGGTTGGTCAGTCTCACATGCCTGCCTGCCCGTCTCACGTACCTCAGTACAGACATCACTTCAGTAATATTTACAAATCTTCTGTAAGTTTAAATTACTAACTTTGTTTCTAGAGTGTACCTTTTACAACATCCCGCTAAAACATGAGGTTGGCCAGCTGGGAGTTGAGCTTGACTGCCGGCTAAATAGAAGCGAGTGTTTCAACACTCTTGTGTAGCCTTCTGTTTGTAATCGGAATGGTTTTTTGTGATTAAGTGGTTTTTTATATGTCGGCAACAAAAGTTAAGAACTATGTTTTCAAAATATTTGAGTTAAATTTTATTTTTTGGATATAGTAGCTTCCAGTATCCGAAAACTAAGGTGGCATGGCATATTAATACAGGATTCTTCAAAAAGGTTCGTGCAAAAGCAAAGCTGATTTATTGTTTATTGAACTGACACGCACAAACCACAATTATATGCATTGATAGACGACCTGCATAAGTTCATTATCTATAAATTACAAACAAGTCTGTCAGTGTAGTTCACGTGCTCGTTACCAGAGGTGCCGTTGTTTTGCACGTGGTTCATGCGGATATTAGAAGTATTGGATATGTGCACCCTGGTTGACACGGCAGATGTCTAGACGGTAGTTCATTTCTTCCCAGACGCATCCCAACATATCCTCGGTTACCCAGGGGCAGCAGTGGCTGAGCAGTTAGACTGCTCGCCTCCCAGCAAGGCAAACCGGGTTAAATCTCCGGCCAGGTCACTCCTGGATTTTCTCAATTGGGAATCGTGCTGGACGATGCTGCTGGTCGATGGGTTTTCTCGGGGATCTCCCATCATTTCCCCAACCCTTGTATTCCAGTGCTGCTCCATTCTCACCTCATTTCAACCTCATTGGCTAAAAGACCTCGTTGTTAAGAGCCGTCCAAATCTCTCGACTCATCTAAACTCAACTCCGTTACCTGCTCTACGGCTCCAGATATACGGTTCTTCAAATCGTCCAGGTGTTGCGGGAATGGGGGAGCATACATAACATCCTTAACGTACATCTACAAAAATAAATCTGAGTGTTTTTAATCAGGTGATCGTGAAGGCCAACACAGCATCGGTGAATCATGATTCCTGGCATGGCCGATCCAGCGCCCAAGTAGGGGGCCATTCAGGTGTTCACGAACTGTTAAGTGGAAATGGAGAGGAGCATCATCCTGTTGAAAGCTGAGATTAGGGAAATTTTCCTCTAGTTGAGGCATAACCCATTATGTTAACATGTTCAGGTAGGTAAGGCCAGTGACAGTAGGCTCGGCAAAAAAGAAGGACCCATGCAATTTGCATCTGCTCATCGCGCAAAACACTTTCACTTTTGGTGAGTCTCTCTCTTGCTCCACAATGACAAGCGGGTTTTTTGTCCCCCAGATCCTAACATTATGGGGATTGACTTTTCCACACAGGTGAAATGTTGCATCGTTGCTGAACACTAACATGGCAGCGAGTCCATCCTCTTCTAACATATTCTGTATTTCAGTGCTGAAGGTTGCACGTTTTGGCTTGTCTGCTGGTCCCAACATCTACGCGAGGTGCATTTTGTATGGCTTACAGGACAGACGTTTTCGTAGAACAAGCCATTCAGTGGGCTGTGGTGCATTTAATTCGCGACAAGCCCACACTGTCAATGTCTTTGGACTCCATACATACGCAGTTTGAGTCCTCTCCGTCGTCTCCCTCGATGTTTGCGGGCGACCAGGACTTTCCCGGGGCACAAACATCCATTGGATTGTAGCTGTCGCACCCAACCTGCTATGCAGTTCCTATGTGGTGGGCGCTTGTTAAATCGTGTTTGAAAATGTTTCTGCTCTGTTACAACAGTCCCTGTTCGTGCTCATTTCATCACACAAAACGCTTTCTCTTGCTGTGAGAAAGCAATTTTGTAAACACTAACAACAGCGGCTCTGGCGGCGAGTGCGTGAACTACACAGACACGCAACTTATGGACAATAAACTTACAATGGTCGTCAATTTTTGCATACCATTGTGGATCGTGTATGTCATTTCACTAATGGATAAATCAGCATTACTTTTGCACCATCCTTTTTTAATAACTGTATATTTGTGACAAAAATAATATCCTTTTTCGTATCTGATACACTTTCAGTTGATCATGATTATAATTAACGATTACCAATGTTATTTTCCATAAATATGTCTTTGTTGTCATGTATTTATATGCATACAATAAATGTGCAAAAATCACAAAAATATGGATTTCATTTGCACTCCAAAAATGCTACTCGTCAGTAAAATATTATACGAGCAACGCAAAAATTTGTAAATGGGCTATACTTAATTTCAGTTAACAATTAATATTTTTAATACTCGCCAACATCTAATCTACATTTCTTTATTCGTGGTGCAGTCAGTGTGCTACACATTCTGTGGTTCTTGGCTTTTTAGAAGATAGCAGCACAGTAATGCCCAAAACGCGTATTGATTACCGAAACGAAAATGCCAATATTGAAAGTCATACCATAAAATGTAACTCTGTAATAGAATTTAAAACATGAACGCTTAAAAAATTAATCGCATCGCTGAGGTGAACTTAGAATCACTACACTATACGTATTATTATATAAATGGATACTCGTTATCTTCGTATTTCTACCATGTGGAGCCACGGTGGTGCAGTAGTCAGACCACTTGCCTCCCACCAAGGCGAACCGAGTTGGATCGGAGTCGCTCCCGGAATTTCGCACTTGTGAATCGTGCTGGACGATGACGCTGGTTGGCGGGTTTTCTCGGGGATCTCCTGTTTTCCCCTTGAATTCTGGCGCTGCTCCATACTCACCTCGCCTCACCACCATCGGTTCTAAAGACCTCGATGTGAAGAAGCACCCACATCTCTCCACTCCACATTCTACCATGCTTCTCCAAATACGAGGTCATTTTCTTTCTCCCCAACTTCTGGTTTGAACAGCTAGCAGCCGGTTCATCCTCGGTAACCAGCAACTGGAAGCTCAAGAAGCAGACTTAGGTGATAAAACGAAATTCAGTGTTAGCAAGCAGCTAATTTTTGACTGGAAGGGTAACTTGAGGTGGTAAAACCAGCCCTTAAGGTGGCGGTTGATTACTTAACAGAAACTTTTAGTGCATTTGATTGGCGATAAAGTTCCTGTTTATTGAATTGAAACGTTTGTATTTGCTACAGCCCAAAAAAGAAGATTTTTACTTCATTTATGCAACTAAATAATTAATACAGTTCCTCAAACAATTATTAAAAAAATATTTAAATGACAATTTTCAAGATCCATGAACACAATTTCCTAACAACAGCTGTCGCATGATTATTGCAGAATTTTTTTTGTCTCGATGTGTTATACGAATATGCGATAGTTATACTTTCGAACAACATTTTGGAAGTAATGCTTTCAATGAAGGGAACATTTATCTTTGACTTATTATTATAAGTATGCTATATGTATTTATTAAATATGCTTTTTCCAGGATGCAGGGCACTTGAATTTCAATAATTTAACATAGGCTTTTCAAGCCAATTTTACTCTTTAATACTAAGCTTTGATAAATAGCATTTCAGCAGTAGTTTCAATGCAATGTTAAAAATACTCAGGATGGGTATGGAGTAAGTAAGGAGATTTTGGTAGCTCTTAACATCAAGGTCTTGAGAGCCGATGAAGGTGAAGTGAGATGAGTATGGAGCAGCGCCGGAATGGCTAGGGAAACGGGAGATCCCCGTGAAAACCCTCCAACCAGCGGCATCGTCCGGCACGATTCCCACATGCAAAAATTCGGGGGTGGCCCCGCTTGGGAGGCGAGTAGTCTAACCACTACACCACCGTAGCCCCCGACAGGTATGTAAATGCAGAACTCTAGTTGAGAAAAGTGCCATCAGAGTGCATACCATGCTCGATCAGCGATCAGCAGGCCCAGCCATGGGGTCGACACACCCTCAGTGTTGCCAAGAGTCGAGGCGGAGGATATTCCCGTACTCAGCACTGGGAGAAGAACCGGCGCAAAGAAAATGATGTTTCAAGTGCGCGATAAACCTCTAAACTTATCACACCGTTTATCCGAAATAGTTTATCCAAATGACTCCACAAAGTGACAATTTAAGCACAGTTTATTCCTTGCCATCACGAACAGGATATTTTATAGCCTACTTTCCGGAAGAAATAAAGGCTTATTAAAATTAACTTTCCTGTCTGTGTGTCTGTGTTTGCCTGTGTGTCCCCCATCGAAAATTTCGAACGTGTTAACCGAATTCCTCTAAATTCGAGACACAGATCGAACTTATTAAATGCATCAGAATTTAATTGTTTTCGACCACACTGGGTACTTACTTTCAAAATGGTGGCAATTAGAAATGTAGGGTGATATGTCATACATAGCAAATCATTAAACCGATTTTAACCAAATTTTGTATGTTGTTGACAGTGTATCCTATAGGTATTGAATTTCGAGATGGGTATTGTTTTTGGTCTGTCATTTTGGAAGACAGCTTTATTTGAAAAAATAAGGCTTTTATTTTATATCTCGAAAACTACTCAACCAACTCTCGCCACACTTTGAATGTAAGTAAAACTGTGATAGGCAATTTAAATTGATGAAGCACTTTTCTTCAAAATGGTGGCTGTACAAAATGTTTATATTTATTTGGTATGTGTATTCTACAGTCCAGCCAATTTGGACCAAATATTGTTTCCTGAAAGTATATATTACAAGCAACATATATGGCCAAAGGTAGTCACTTTTGTTTGCCATTATTTAAGATAGCACCAAATGAAGAAATACAAATTTTATGTCATAACTCGTGTAAACATCTACCGATACTACAACATTTGGCAGACTAGTAGTTTTACTGTAGGCCATATTAAATCATATTTTTCAAGTGGCTCGGAAACTTATTTCCACAATGGCAACCATATAATGTTTTTGGTTCAGTATGTTAAATTTACGAAACCATGTAACAAATTTCAACTTAAATTTGTCTGCTGGCTGTATCTATTACAACCATCAAATGTATGTACAGAGACCCTCTTTTGTCAGCCATTTTGTAAGGTAGCGCCATACGAAGAAATAAAGTTTTATCTAATATGTCAGGAAACATTTATCTGATTCGTACCAAATTGTGGCAAACAAGTTGTACTACATTAGGCCATGTAAACTGACATGTTTTAGAGGTACACACATTTATTTTGAATATAGCGGCCATATAACCTTTTTAGCATAGTATGCTATATCTATAAAACTGTTAAACCAATTTTAACTTAACTTTGTGTGCTACCAGTATATATGCAAACATCAAATTAAGTAATTGTCATAGACTTTCGTCCATCATGCAAAATTAAGCTTTTATGTCATATGTCAAGAAACAGTTATATAATTCTCACCAAATTTATGCGACAATGTATACTTTTTTATTCCATATAAATGTATACGACTTAAGGGGTTACTCACATATTTTCAAAATAACAGTAATGAATATATTTTTGCTTAGTATACCATATGTCCCTCGAACTTAATATGCTGGCATTATCTATGACAAACATCGAATGTGCTAATACATTTCCTTTTTGTCTGTAATTTATGGGGATCGTCATGTGAAAAACAATATAAGTTTTATGCCACATCTCGAGAGCCAATCAATTGATCCCCACCAAATTTTACACACTAGTGCTACAGTAGGTGATGTAAACTTGAATGTTTCGGGTAAGGCAGGGTTTATTTTTTATGGGATTAATGTTAATAATTTAGTTTAGTATGCTATACCAATTCAACCAAATTTTGTATGTTAACAGTATTCGCTAGAAACATACAGATATCCTATTTTGCTGGCCTTTTTGTAAAATTATGCCAGGTGCGATATTTGAACATTTTGCCACAATTTCGTGCCATTCAACTTTTCCCACCAAAGTTCGCACACCAGTAGTGCTACAGAAGACCATGTAAACTTACTACATGTTTTAAGTGGGGTAAGACACTGATTTAAAAATGGCGGTGATAAAAATAATTTAGGTAAGTTAGTCATGTATAACCATTTTATCAAATTTAACCAAATTTTTTGCTAATATTATCTATCAGAAGCATTGTACGCAGAGCCTCTTTAATATGCAATTATGTACGATGGCTCTCAATAAAATAATAACATTTTTATTTGTAATACCTTAAATAACCGCTACTTATTCCTCCTGTCACAGTTATCACGGTTTATTTTTGCAATGTGTATGTTAACGTAATATTTGTTAATTTTATTTTTTGTTTCTTTGTGGCAGATGTATTTGATTTACTCCATATCTAATTCATAATATTATTTGCAAGTTGTTTTGTCATGAGATAACGTATTTCCATGTAATAATGTTTGTAAGTCTTTCTGTTTTCATTCCCAAAGTTATTTTTATGTGGGTCACTTTGCATAGAGGAACTTGTTGGTTGGTTGTTATGGAAACACAAGACGCATGTGTGAGTTATGATGTAGCCGTCTCGTGATTGGCACGATGATTAAAGGCGTTGTTTAAGTATGCAGTTTTTAAGGCTTTTGAGCATCTTGGTTTTCTCATCAGGCAGGCGATGACCTAGTGGGTCGTCGGCCTGAGAGATTTTATTTTGCTGGTTAATTGGCCGAGTTCCGTACAAAATTGCAGACTGCCGATAGGGCGAAGACATGCGACATCTGAAGAGGAATAATTTAAGTCTACACGCGCTACCTACACGGATTATATTTAAAGCCAAGTCTGTCTCATGCAAGTTGGCGAGATTCTGACAGTTCGACGAAAGTAGTGCCAATGTTTACTTTTCGTTTATGTATCCTTTCGCTTTCAGCTGGTGCGTCAAGTGGAGGCTGTATTTTTTATCAGCACGTCGGCTAATCCACTTGCCATTGTACTGTAATGCTAAATACATCTTAAGATATTTTAGACTGACATCTGTCTAAAAAAAATTATAGGTTATAAAATAAAAAAATAGAAAACCTTGCAAAAAATTAAATATTTGCTATCTCTTTTTTAATTTGTCCGAGACAGTGAATTTGGGTTGACATTTGCGAGACGATAGTTGTAGTTATTATCACACTTGGACGTTATAGCTCCCACGCGACCAATATCTATTTTAAGCTAGGTATGCTGAATTTCCGACACAGAGACTACGCCCGTAAAAAAGTAATGATTTTTGAGAAAATAATTTGGCTTATGTTACACCATCTTGGATCATCATTTTTGTCAAAGTTGTTCTACCTATATGATTACGGAGCCCTGAACTGAGATCTCATGTTCTCCCGACTGAGTTGGTGTGAGAAAATTATTTAGTAATTTTAATTAACATATTTTGAAATAATTTTAAGAAACTGAATAGACTTATTTCCATTTTTAATTGCAAATAAGAGATACGTACGAGGGGGCTACACTTATAGTTACGGCCACACAAAGCAAAGAAAATTTTGAAAAAAGAAAAAAAAACTGCTACATAATACTCAGTATTTTCACAGATATTCATTTATTTCATAACGTTCCAACCAAAATATTTATTTTTCAATTAAATCACATTTATTTCCACTCAAGTCTCTGTGAGTATTCTTTTTATTGGTAGTTGTCTTCCTAGTGTGTCTTGTATGTTGTTGGTAGCCTACGGAGATTGGCTGTTGCAAGTGTTCCTGAGCTACAAGTATCTTTGGTAAGATAAATATTGCGGTAAGATCAATTTGGGGTGTCCTTGTGTGTATACGTTACCTTCCCTGTCCATTACAATCAAACATTTACAGATGCCATATTTCGTCGGGAACCAATCTACCGATTTTCACCAAATACTTCACACAAGTAGGGCTTTGTTAGACAATGTTAACTTCCATAATTTAAGTGGCTAAGACTCTTATTTCCAAAATGATGGCACTGTAAATATTTTAAGTTATTAAATCCTAACTTTCAAAACATTAGACTATTAGATGGAAACCAGTGTTTCCAGGGCAAGGACTGCAGATCTGCGAATCCGCTGCCATATTGGATCTGCTTCTTGTCTCTGGCTGCCATCTTGTTTCAAGGCATCATCTTGTTTCCATTGGTTATTTTCTGTCAGGCCACCATCTTATTAAATGTGCCATTTTGTTTTTTCACTTTATGCTTTTTCATTCCATATTGTTTTTTCATGCTATATAACAATTGGACGTGTGTTTCATGCTCATATTGTCTTGGCAGGGTGTAATAATATTTAGTTACTGTATTACGTGACTTGACACTTTGTTTTTTTCCTTTCTTCCCCTGGTCTCTCTTGTCGCCTACTTCGCCCACCAGATACGTAGTTTTCTAACCGCCTACGAGGGACGATAGTTTGTTAACCCCAGCTTGTTTGCAGTAGTTCTTTCGTCGCCTGCTAGGAAGTGATGTCGTCTACCATCTTGCTTATAGTAGTTTAAGTCGTCGAGCGACAACCAGGAGCACTGTTAATTTTTCGCAGAGCTCATAAATCCTGTGGAGAGGTGCGGGATCGAACTGCCGGACCTTGTTGTCGCCAACATGGTTGATGCCATAGCCATATGAGCTATCAGGGTATGTGTTGAGCAAGGGGTTTAAAGGAAGTAATATAGTGTTTGTACGTGTGTGTGTACGTGGTGGACGAATAAATATTTTATCGTAATTATTATAGATTAAGAATGCATAGCAATACATTTTTTGACTATCCGAGATATAGACCAGAAAAAAGGATTTTTTTTCATGTAGTCGTAGACTTGCAATAAGAATTTTTATATGAGTTTTTCTTTACTATCCGAGACTTTAATAGAACAGCAATAATATTTTTTTTATATAGTCATATATATGCAATAAGAATTCTTTTTCTGTTTAAGTATTTTTCTTTATATAGCTGTATATGTTTTAGTGTAGGTATGCATTTATGTATACGTTCCATACCTCTTCTAAGATTTTTTTGTTATAGACATAGATAAGAATTTTTTAAAAGTTTTTTTTCCTGAAAATGTGTATATATTCTTCTTACAGCACCTCTTCTTCCCCTCAGCAACTGTATTTATAGTTTGTTTATGGCTTGATTAGAAATAATATTCTTTTTATCAGTTTAAAGAAAATAATATTCTTACTCATATGTATTTGTGTCATATCATGATCAATATATGTTGGGGTTTGTGTTTAAGAAATAAAAATAAGTCGCTCCAAATGGTTTCCAAGACCAATTAAATGTGTCAGTATTTCCAATTACGAGGAAATAGAAACCATTTGAAAACATCCAAGATAAAAAAAATTCCTTTGCATCTACCTATTAAAAAAAAACAGACTAATGCAAAACAAGTTACCGAATGCGCTTTTGTAATCTGAAATACATAGCAAAAACAAAAAATGAGCAATGGTAAAAAATCAGAAATTGTGGCAGTACTTACTGTGTACAGAAGCAACGGTTTTCCACCTCAAAAAAATAATATCTTGCAGAAAAATATCATTTATAATCCTAACTAAGATTATAAATGCGAAAGTGTGTTTGTTCATTAATTATATCAGTAACTTCTTGTTAAAAATAACCTAAGACATTTAAGAAAATATACTAAACATTTTCACACAACTACTGGTGAGTTACAGCGTAAAAATTAATATACATATTTTTTTTTTTTTAAGTTATAGAGGGGGGGGATGAAAGTATTTGAAATTCAGATAAAGGAACGTGATTTTACATGAAGTTTTGTTATTGTTGTAAGTAGCCTGGTTTCAACGTAATTGACATACTTTCGGAGGATATGATAGTCAAGATGAATTATCAGCCTTGGAGACTAACAATGACATCCAAATTTTGTATGTATTTTGAACGCTAAGTCTTTATGAAATAAATGTAAAGACTCGAACAAACCACCTTTGTGTTGCTAAATTGCCAGCCTCACCTCACGACATAGTACGCTAGCGCAATCAGTTGGAGTGGAATCGATTCTCTGCAGGGACATGAATTAAAAAAAGTCGCTTGTCAACTAACATTTATTATATGTAATAATAAACTATTTTAATACATAATTAACTATAATAATGATTAAATTTAATCTGTTAGTAGTCTATTTGTAGCGTATGTTTGTAAGTATACATTTTGAAAGTAGCATTTCGAGTGGTTAAATATATATATAACTAGCTGACCCGGCAAACGTTGTTTTTGCCATAAAAAGTATTTCTAGTGATTATAGTATTAGAAAAAAATAACTATAACTTATTGTAAGTGTGTGAGGATGTGGGTTGGTGGTAGATATGGGTTGGTGGAAAAATAAGGGTTGGTGGTAGAAGGGTGAAAATTTAGGAGGGTATGTATTTTTTAATGCCACATCATAAAAAAATAAAAAATAAAAATTTTGTTCAAACAATAAAAAAAAATTGTTTGGGGGTGGCCACCCTTATTACTTAGTGGAGACCGGCTACTCCGTGCTGTGTCACTGGGAGACACCTGGTGGGAATAAATTGTAACCTAGATCGATAAATGATCGATGATAATTGATCAGTTATCGACCTAGGGTAAAATTTATTAAATTACTAATATCGCTATAAAAAAATAAGGGTTGGTGGTAGAAGGGTGAAAATTTAGGAGGGTATGTATTTTTTGATGCCACATCATAAAAAAATAAAAAATAAACATTTTGTTCAAACAATAAAAAAAATTGTTGGGGGTGGCCCACCCTTATTACTTAGGGGTGTAAAAAATATATATAAATCGATTCTCAGACCTACCGAGTATACATAAAAAATTTCATAAAAATCGGTCCAGCCGTTTCGGAGGAGTTCAGTGACTAACACTGTGACGGGAGAATTTTATATACTTATTAGATTAGATTACTATTTTATTTATCCTGTGGACTAATTATTAACAAGTATTTGCAAACAGATAATTATTGAAAAAATGTAATAATGAGACTACATATAGGAATGTAAACACAATATGTAATATTATTTGGCTTCTATAAAATATAAATAATTTAAACACGAAATAATTTGTTACTGAATATTACGGAATGATTAACATTAAAAAAACACACCGTTATATAAACAATTTAACTGAAAAGAAACAAACAATAACTGTGTGTCTGAGCGGAAAATGATCACTCAGTTAATTATAACCGTGTATGTTTATTTTACAAAACAATTTGTAGTTGTGGCAGCCTATAAAGCAATGGAAATCAACATAGAAAGATATTTAGAAGGAATTAAACAAATTACAATATAATTATTTCGGGAGTTTTTTTAAAGAACTAAGTCCGAAATAATTATAAAGAAGTTAAATAAGGAGTTTAGAAATGTTCAGTAAAAAAACTGCAAATACCATAACCTAGATTTTTAAAAACCAGAGTTCCAATATTTATAGTATTTATACACAGATGTGAAATACTATTAAATATTGTTTTTTTAAGAGAAATGCTTTCTGCTCGTTACAAAATTTTGTTTGTTTGCTTCTTTTCCGATATTACTTTAAGACGTGGCTATAAGCAGTGACGTAGCTAATAACGGGATTGTTTTTTCCTATGGAATATCTCATTTACAGGTGTTTCGTTCCAGCGATTACTGAACCCTTCTGCACCAAATGAAAGCATCACACTTGTGGAGACCTTTGCGGAAACTCACTTCCTATTGGCTTGTGCGCTCTACTGTTCCTCTTTCAACTTTGTTTTCCCCCAAACTGGCTTCACTCTCACCCCGACTAGCGCTTCTCCAGATGTTTACTCTATATGTAGAACCTCCTTGATAGGGATGTAGCTGCTGTGCTTGCGACAAATAATGGGTAGAAGGAACACTTCTTACCACAATTGGAATAAATCTAAAAAAGGCTTTAGCGATTGCTTTATCCTGGCGAAAAGAAAGAAGGCGCTGCGACACGTGACGAAACGCCACTGAAGNATATATACACGTATCGTAAACTACCCAATTAAAAAATTGGGAAATTATGTAATGTTCTTTCCGGAGTTTTTTTCACTCATAGTTAGAAATTGCACTGGAAATATTGCACCCTCATTATTGTAACTCAAAAAATTGAGATTTTGCAATATTTGTGCCGAAAGTTGGAAAATATCTGCCACTAGACAGTGAAATATTATCTCAACATTATATTTACTTTGATTGAATATACAGCACATATATGGATGTTCGTAAAATATACATAATAAGTAAACAATAACATTTCATGTTTATACGTTCATTTGTTTTAAAAATACTGAATGGCACACTGTTACATAGTGACGTGGTTTAAATACTTCACATTGCCTTGCTGACATAGTACTTTGAAAATTTGCTAAAAACATTTAATATTTTTACTCACAATTGCCATACATAAGACGTTTTGAGTTACGATTGCCTTGCATTCAAGGTGCGATGTGTTTCTGTGGCTGTGTATGCCGGTCGGTGTGTGCGTGTTTCTGTGTGTGCAATAATGCATGTAGATATGTTGGAAAATTGAGGAGATATTTTCACTGACCAGCGAATATCATACTATTAGGCCTAAGCAGTCTTACGAGCCACTCCAGATAGCACGAAAGCTTGCGGAAAACTTGCAATTTGACTAGAATTTGTCTTGCCGAGCAAGGTCATGTGTGATTCAAACTTGGTTAAAGGCTAAATTCTAATGAGAAGGTTGCAGATGGCTTGAATTATACTTGGCGCTGGCCAAGGCAAATTTGCAGCAAGTGTAACTTATTAAGTTTGCTAAGGACTGTTCATGGTAAACTGAGCACTTCTGAAAACCCTGCTTAAGGCCTACTTGTTTGTAAATTGTGTATTCTTTCCCCGTATTTAAAATTAACGTTGCTGCCGGCCTGTTCACTTATTCGTGCGTCGGTCGAGTGAAACTGTGAAATTATTAGAAAGTTAATATTTTACAAATTTGTTAGTAGAGGGATTACGGGGACTTCGGCACATCGAGACCTGGGACCAGAGCGTCGGAACTGTTCATGCTCTGTCATTCCGGAAGGGCAGCGGCCATGATGTATCCAAGTGACTTAACCTTTGACCTCGATGCTGGTGACCTTTAACACCAAAATCCAAAAAATAAAAATTAATTAAAAAATGATAAAAAGTTATATTAAAAATATAAAAAAATATTTAAAAATGATTAAAAAGTTTATTTCAAAAATGTATTTAAAACAATTTAAATTTCCTGAGGTCCCCGACACCCCCCTCCACCCATACTCATTCCACATTCTTGGTAGGTGCAGTTTACCAACTTGGTAGGCATTACAGCCACCATCCACCATTTTGGTCAGTGCATTCCGCAATCTTGGTAGGTGCAGTCCGCCATCTTGGTACGCATCACAGCCACCGGCGTCACCATGGTAGGTGCAGCCGCCTGCCATCTTGGTTGATTCAATGTGCCATATTGGTAGGTTCAGCCGTCCACCATCTTGGTGCAGTCCGCAATCTTGGTAAGCGTCACGGCCACCATCCGCCATCTTGGTTTCTTAGTTTGCCATTTGTTTATACATTACTGGAGTTTGTCTCTCACCTACGCTCAACCCTCATCTTGGCTTTTTCGTTTGTCATTTGTTTTATATTGCTAGTGCTGTCCTCAGCACCGGGCCAAGCAGACGACTGATACCCTCCACCCCTCCTTTCCAATATATTTTTAATTGGCAAATTGCCCCACTCCCTTCCAATATATGTAATTGCTCTGCCAATTTTCGCATTGGCTAATTACTCGGGTGTTTTCTGAAACCTTCGATCGACCGATAAGTCTGTTCCCCACCATCCCCTTCCAATATATTCAATTTCTTGTCATATGTTTCTCATTTGTTAATTGCCCCACCCCCTTCCAATATATTTAATTTCCCCACCAACGTTTCTGATTGACTGATTTCTCGAGCGTTTTCGGAAATCTTCGTTCGACCAATTAGTCGGTAACCCACCATCCCCTTCCAATATATTTAATTGCTCCTCATATGTTTCTCATTGGCTAATCGCCCCACCCCCTTTCAATATATTTAATTTCTCCATCAATGTTTCTCATTGACTGATTTCTCGAGCGTTTTTGGAAACCTTCGTTATACCAAGTAGAAATGTTCGCTCGAACTCTACCCCTGTTTCTCATTGGCTAATTTCCCCACCCTCCGAAACCCCCTCAACCAATTATTCACCTTCGTTCGATCAACTAGTCGGCAGGCCTCCACTCCCATCCCTGATTCTCATTGGCTAACCATGCCATGTGTCAATCTCTTGGATTGGTTATTTGCTCATGCGTTTTCGGAAACCTTCATTCCGACCAATCGGCGGCCTAGTTTAATAGTGAGTGGGGACTATTTTTCCCCCTTAAAACTATTTATAATACACACACTGAGCCCCCTCGGGAAATCAGTCATTTTTCTCGCTCTTTGAAATGTATGCGTGTTGTCCGAGCGTCCATACATTTTTGGCATTTTGAAGGGTGCTCTTGCTTAGTGGCTTGGACAAACGGGACGAAATACACGCTGAAAGAATTTCTTCTGGTCTACGCACCTTACGAAATTTCGACCGTATTCAAGTATTCACCGGACTTCGTGCAGCAGGATAAAGACATATTCCCACGCAAGGAGTTTTTCGAGGGATGCACCCCCTCGCAGGGGGTTGGTGCAAGACCCACTGGGCAGCCCTCAGACGTATGTGCCCGTGGAAGACGACTTCCCTATTGAAGACGACGACCCAGTTGAAAACGCCCTCCCCATTGAAGACGCCCTCCCCGTAGAAAACGACGTCCACGTGCAAGTTATCAACTCGCAAGCTGTACCCATGGAAGATGCTCCCCTTCAAGACATTTACTGGCAAGCACTACACGGCGTGGAAACCAACCCAGAACACAGGTACCCGATGTGTAGAGACCTAGATAAACTTTTTAATGTCTCGTAAAACAATTTTGAAACTCGGCGTGTGCATGGAAACCCAAACAAATTTTATATTACAAAAAAAATGTAGTGACCACTTCTTTAAGTATGCTTTTATCTTAATAGTTTTTTAATACGTCTGCAAGTCTCGCCTGCAATTGGGATATTTCGGGCTCTGTGTGTGAGTAGGTGTGTGTGTGTATGTGTTTGACGTATGAGCAAGTGGAGAATGATCGTTTTTTCTCCTTAGTTCTTAGTTTCACTGCATCACAAATTATCTTTGCTTTCGCCGGAATTAATAAAAAATATCACATTCTATTTTTATACCTAAAAAAAACTAAGGTGGAGTTCGAGCCAGAATTTCTTTACAAAAATATTGTACATAGAATTTTTTTTTGCATTCGATGGGGATTAACAAAACTATAAAATTGCATGGTTTCTGTAATGCACTGGCTACCATACGCTCTAATTTTTTTGCAGTAGTTATGTCTTTCCTTATATGTCTCGACGAGTTTGAAGGGCGTGTATGAGAGCTGTATGAGCATGTTTTTGCTGGAATTCGTATTGTGGTATAAATCTTCATGGTGGACTAGCACCTCGGGAATAAAACTATGTTTTAGTTAGCGTAATACATAAAGAGTGAATACTATTGACACTTGTTGGATTAGAGGCCGCACACATATACATACACATTTTCGCATGCCACTTTTCATTCGGCTAAAGTCACATAGCAGTATTATGGGACTCTGAGGGGGAGGGTGGGGGTGTTTTACAGCGGATCAGATATATATCTTGTCGTGTGACGGTTTCGGAATTTTAGAGCGACGCTGGCCCACAAACACCCACCCCCTGCATATCCAGGGTAGAGACACGTGTCACGAAGCAGGTGAACAGCCAGAACGGACCGCAGTTACACGTGTCTTGCTGCGCGTCCTGCTGCGTAGGCCTCCCTGCCACCCCCCTTTCACCCCCCTAGGCCTCTAGCCAGCCCGGGAGATCTGTGGAGCGCAGGGATTTTCTCGAGATATCAGCAAATTATCATGTGTATTTCGCCTAAACTCAAAATATACGCACCAAGGAAGGAATAGCTGATGAGCTGGAT